>APFE030428156.1:12202-91430 GCA_000404065.3 Pinus taeda
ACTATTCAATATTCATTACTTAACATAAAATTGAGAAATAACATTTAAAAATAATATTATGGTTGTAATTCATTCATATTCAATTTATATATATAGATATATATGTGTGTGTGTGAGAGAGAGAGAGTCATGGATTTAACAATATAGAATTTATTATTAATTAATATGTCAATCTAATTCGACTAGTTGCGCCAAGGTTAAGTTAGGGTTGAACCGTCATTTGGAGTTGCACCCATCATGCTATGGCTAAAGGTTGGTTATGTTATGTCGATTATGAGAGATAAAGTGAAGATCAGTGGGTAATATTTTTATGCAAGATATGACAAGATACATCGGATAAAGAAATGTGTATCGATGTGATCCTACAACGATTGTAACTTGCAATGTACCATTGAGTGGATAGATTCATTGATGGAGTGTGATTGTATTGTGGAGCCTTTCATCATCTCTTGTATCATTGTTGGAGCATGGAGCTTGTTGTGGTGACATTTGAACTTGTAGTGTAGAGTCTGAAGTCGCATTGAAGCCAAATGTTGAAGTTGTGCTGAAATAAAATGATATGTGCTTTAAATCAAACGCTCGTGGTTGCTCCTTCCAGAATTGCAGAGATTTGTTGTGGATCAATGCTAGATTTGTTGATGAAAAGAATCGAACATTTTCATAGGTGAGCACTTAGTATAGGCCAGAGATGGTCGTTGACAAAAAAAATGGTGGAAAAATAAAAAGAAAGGGTACAAATATAAATCGTCGCCGCACAGACATATTACAATTGGAGGATGTTGACATACTTGTTTATGACTTCAATTTAACAAAGAGAGGAACTCTTCGCTTCAAGACGATAAAGATTCTGAAAAGGTTGTTACCAGAAGGAATAGTGTTGACATGGGAGTCTGCTAAAACCAGTCGTAGATATAGAAGACTTTTGAAACCTGGAATGTTGGGCATGCATGTGGACTCAGATGGGGCACTATTTGATGAAAGAGAAGAATATGGAACATCTTCGTCATCATCCAGTCACTCATATGAAGATGTGAATTGTGATGATGTGCAAGAAAATATGAGTGATTTTGAATAATTGTTTAAGACAGATTATATAACTGATGTATGTATCATATCTTCAAATAAAATTAATGTTTTCCATATGTTGTTAAATGAAAAGTTATGAAGCATTTTTATGTTGTTGGATTATGTCTTAAGTATGATAAATTTTATTGTTTAAATATCTACAATGCAATATCAAATTAGAGATATAATGTTTGTTTTATTCAGTATACAAATAAAGACGTTTGATTTCATTGAGTGATATACTTTGTTCATAATGTCATGGTTTTTTTAATTTTATAGTTGAAAAAATTTCAATTTCTTTTGTATCTAGCATGGTGTGGTTGAAAACATGTTAAATTTATACTTAGGAAGAAAAATATTATTCAACCAGAAACATTAATGTTGTTTTTCTTAAAATTAACTTTGTTTGAGACATAAAAAATTGGTTTTATTAGCATTTTTTAAAAAGTTTGAAAATTGACCCTACAAAAAAAAAAACGTTATTCTAGTAGCATCACTTTCGTTTTGAAGCTATATTTTGCACGAAAATTTCATAGTAAATTTCGTAGTCACCACCATTTTTAAAACACGTTCAAAATTGGCACCTAAAAAAAAAACATCGTTCCAGTATACACACTTTTCATTTTTAGCACTGTTTTTGATGTTTTTTTGGGGTTTTTGGGCCAGAGTTCCCGTTTTGAGTTTATAGTTCCCATTTCAAAGTTTACATTGTTCATGGTATTGGAGAAAAGTTTATTGGAGAAAATTTTTTCGGAGCTATGAACATTATACGTACAAGAGAATTCAAAGTTTGAAGTTCGGGGTTACAGGTGAAAAATCAAATTCTTATCATACTTCAAGGTTGTCCAATGGTGTTCTATGGATTGAGACTTGAGTATGCCTTGGAAGGCAGCTCGAATTACATACCATGGAAATATCGCATGGAGGCTGTATTAGAAGACAACACCTTTAAGGATTTCCTTGATCAAGAAATCCTAAAGCCAGGTTCAACTAGTGCACAAGAGTTTGCTGAGTGGAAGAAGTGTGTGGCAAGGGCGTGACAGATCATCCTTGAGGGAGTTCGAGACCATATTTTCTCGAGTCTCCATGGGAAGGATACTCCATATTTAGTGTGGAAGACATTGAAGGATCTCTACCAAAACAGTAGCAATCAGAGGAAATTAGCGTTCGATGATAAACTTCAAAGAATGAAGATGGTGAACTACGATACTATTTCCACATATTTGAATAAGCTCACCACCTATAGAGATGAGCTTGGAATTGTGTGAATAACTATTTCTATTGATGATATGGTGAGCCTCACACTCCTTAGCATCCAAAAGAGATAGAATAGCTACCAAGACTCTGTGAATGGAAAGGAGAAACTACCAGATTGGGAACGACTGTGGTTAGATCTCATGCAGGAGGAGATTAGGAGGAGCACTCAAAATGGTTCTTCATCCAAGGATGATGATGAAGAAAATCTGGCCTTAGCGAGTAAGGCAAGGAAAGTGAAGGGGACGACATCCCATTCTAAATCGAATTCTTCTCATGGAGGGAAGAAGGTCGACAAGTCTAAAGTGAGATGCTTTAATTGTCACGAGATGGGTCATTATGCGACTAATTACCCATTGAAGAATTCTAAGAAGGGATCCTCGAATGGATCGGAAGGTGAGGCATTAGCCTCTCAGTTCGAGATGGACTTCACCCTCATCACATGCATGGTGTCATCGATGATGGGTTGTGGTTGGCATCTTGAAAATGGAGCCTCATTCCACATAACAACCGATAAAATTTTATACAGTACCTTGGAGGAGAAAGACCTCAAGATGCACATAGATATGGGTGACGATGAAAGGTTTAGTGTTACAGGAGTGGGCACGGTTGATTTTCAGAGGGAGCATGGAGCTTCTATCACCTTGAAAAATGTGAAGTATGTGCCTGAACTGAAGAAGAACTTGGTATCAGTCCCAATGTTGGAGGAAAAAGGTTACAATGTTGTCTTCAGTAAAGGAAAGACATTCCTTAGACACATAACCATGTGACAGGTGAAATAGATCAGTTCATGAGTTAAGAACCTGTATTCTCTTAAGGTTCAAGATGCATACAAAGCCTTGAGGATCAAGGCAAATGTTAGAGACTTGATGGTTGAGAGGGAGGTTAAATTACCTCTCAACATGCAACCCTAGAACAAGTCTCAGACAATTGTGGAGGAGCCACAATTGGATTGGGCAGAGGGATCACATGTAGCCATACCTCTAGGTGTGAGGTGGGGCAATGTGAAGTGATAGTCTCAAGAAGGCTAAAATTGGGTAGTGTCCATTGAGAGGTTTTATCTCATGGAACATACCTTGCTATGAGATCCCAAAGTACATAGTAGCAGGAGGAATAAGTGTGATTAATGTAGTCAAAGATCAAATGACAGAGGCTAGAGCAGTCAGATACTAAAGAGAAAAAAGAAGGATTGACAACAGTGCAGAAAGGCAGAGTTAGCCGAACCACAAAGTTTTCAGTTCACAGAGGCAATAGCATTTAGAGACTTTGATGACAGATGCATCATAATGATTCAGGTTGGATGTGTTTTTTCTGGAGATTGCTGGAGCAACAACACTAGAGAGAAGTGTTGCATGTAGAACATTCCAAAGGTTCAAGATTGGGATCGAGTTGAATTCCTTTCTTGTTGAGAGGGAGTGTTGAAAAAAGAAACAAGAAATGATAAAAATAGAATCTAGAATATTCCAATTTTAATTTTTCCTTGAATTAAAATTGTGAATTAAATTCGAATTTAGTCTCACTAGTTACTTGGAATTAATTAATTAATTAATTATGGATTAATTAGTTGGAGAAATTCAAGTTAGAAGTCTTTCTGAAGTCATGCAACAATTATCGCTTAAATTAAGGAGATTATCCATTAATTAAGGATATAAGATTGAGTTATATTTGAGTTGTAATTAGTTAGCTTAGTTTACTGAGTTAAGTCCAGTTAAATTAGTTCCAAAATATTTGAGGAACTAATTGTGAGTTATCAGCCAGTTGATGCATGCATGCACTCAACTAGTGTACTCTAGATAACTGAATATTATCTCATTAGAAAATCATGCATGTCTATTCTGAGAAAGACCCAGATGAGCTAAATGTCAAGGATAGGTTACTATCAGTTGCATGTGCTTTCCTATAAGGGAAACTCATCTATGTAGTCAAGGTAAGGTTCCTTGAGGATTGTGTAGTTTTACAAGGTGTGAGATCAGTGTGAGAGATTAGTGTTCCACTTGGTAACAGGAGGATCACCCAGGAGAAACTATGCAAGGAAATAGGAGCTTGGAGGGTAGAGGAGAAGGATTGTGAGAAGCTTTAATTTCCTGTGAGCATCCAGGAGGATTGTACTGAGAGTTGGCTAGCTGTGAGAGCTAAGGCTTTGTATACTTTTGATGTATTTCCACATTGTATGATAATACAGACAGTGGGGTTTTTAGCTGAGGCTTTCCCCTGAGTATTTTCTGTGTTTCATGTGCATTGATTCTTCTTCTCATAGTTATATGTGTTCAACTTTGATTCAACTTGATCTTTAAGCTTCCCCAAGTTTGATAGTAGAAGTATATTATATTATTTTGCTTCGCTATATTTCATTATCAAGTTAATCTATAGTGAGACTTTCTACATATATCTTAGAGGTAGATTTGTAGAGAAATTGAAATAATTTCTACACCTTTAGCTCTGCCATACCTGCAAAATACCATTATGTTTTGTTAGTTCAAATTCAAAGGCATGCATGACTAGTTCTTAGCTTCAACTCACCATAGACCACCAATCCTACTTTTCCTCTCATCCTAGAACATAGTTTTTATATCAAAAATACTCTAGACCCACTTATCAGCCCAATTCCTTTGTTCCAGAATGCAGAGCAAGCCCCCAAAAGTGCATTGCAACCATGAGGATAAGAAGGGGTCCCCCACAATGAACTGAAGCCCTAATGTGAAATTCTAATCCACCAAAATGATGAGTAAGGTTAGGCCACCTACCTCTGACTTACAGATCCTAATTCCAATAGTCAGTTTGTTTGCTATGATCTCCACAAGATTTAGGGTCTTCTCCTCCTCTCCAAATTCTCCACATCTCACTATGCAAATGAATTGGATTTGGGGGCAAAAAGCCCTTTTATAGGAAAAAACCCTATTTTTTTTTGTCGCCCATTGCGACGAAACTGTAGCCCTATTCAACGAACTATCAAGACTATTGGAAAGCTATCAACAATTTCTATAATTGATCTCCATTTGTTTTTGGTAATTTGACCCTTCATTAGGAAGCCATTTTTTCCATGAGGTCTCACTTTGCCACCTCTTAAAATCAAATTTCTTCATTTGACGACTCGTATTCTAGTACCACTTTATCTTTGCACTGGTTGACTTATGTGTCAGTTTTCATCATGAGTAATCATCATTTACTCATGTTTCTATGGTCCGTAGCATCATTGAGTCACCCTTGTTTAGAGCATCTGAGATGAGTCACCCTTGTATCTATGGAATCTATTCCAAGTCCCCTTGAGAACAGTTACAGTGCTCCATATGTATTTGTGTCACAAATACCCCATTAGATTCATATTTGGACTTCATCTCTACTGCTCCATATTTTCCAAACTCACGTTTGAGTCATTGATGATCCTCTCCAGATTCGATTTAATCAATGCCAGGTCAACCATACATATCATGCTCTGACAAGGGAAGTCATCAGTTTTCCACTCATCTTGTTTTCTTCCATCATCATCCCTAGGGTTAGTCCATTAGTTACTCTACTATGATACCTCATGCCTTTGTTAAGGATTCCTTATTTCCTTAACTTTGGTGGGCTCTCCTCTATCGACTTCAACACATGTATTCTAGCAGTGTGGTCTAGAGGGTGGTGTACCTTGGTTAAATTCCTTATCTTTGTTCGGTGCCTTAGATCAAGAAAATAGAATCATCATTGTGCTTTGACTTAGTTGTTTTTCACATGCTTGACTACAACTCCTTATGGCACGATTGAGAATCATACACTTAACAGTTCAATGATTTAGATGATTGTCCTAGTGATTCTCAAGTGTGTCTAAGATGTTCCATACCTCATGAGGGGATGGCCCTTTAGGTAGCCCCCCACATGTCTGGATGTCCGCAAATGTTGATCCAACTTCAGATGCAGTTGCACAGATGTGTCGGGTTTTATTTCTGCTACTTGCAGTGCCCACATCATGCATGTCTCCTTTAGATGATCCACTCAGCTCTTCAGAGCCCTTTCCTATTCAGCAGGTCTTCTTTGGCTACAATCCCCCATCACCATGTCATATTGAGGGACAATATGTATCACGTACTCATATGTTATTGTATTTGGCCCTCTCCTATGTCTTTTCAGGCACATTATGTATATGGGATCCACTATATTATTTTCTAGCCCATTGATGCCGGCATATCATGTATCATGCACTTTGTATCTCAATCCCACATTGCTGGGCTCACCATTATTATTTGTACATAGTTATCTCGGCGGGTATGCGTATGCCCCCCACACCTCATTTGAGATCATGTATCCCCACATGAAAGGAGACTTATATCACTTTAATAGGTCTCGCCCCCTCCATTTTTGTCCGTCCTTGTTTTGTTTCAGCTCTCTCTTTCTCTCTCTTTAACTCCCCTTTGGTGTCTCGTGGAAGTGTAACTTACAACATATTTCAATCATACAATTTTCTCCTAACACTCATACGTTGGGGGGAATCTGTTATTACCAAAAAATGATCACCTAGCCATTTCTAACTAGGTAGATTGAAATACACCACGTAGGATTAATTTTACCATAGTAAAATCACATTCACCATGGGAAATAATTTCGTAAACCATTTTTATTAAAGTATTTTATGATTAAAATTAAAAAACCCATGCGAATAATTGAATAAATCATTATTTATTTAATTTTATCTAGGAATAATTATTAAATTATTGTTTAAATAATTATTCTTGTCACATTTGACTAAATCCCCGAGGAATAATTAAAAAAATCACTATTTATTTAGTATTCCTTATTTATATTATTGGAATAATTGTTAAATCACTATTTAATAATTATTTCAATTTCACACCATTCTCAATCCTCATGAAATAATTAACAAATCACTTTATTTGTTAATTATTTCTAAATAAAGATATTTAACCATTTTAAATATCTTTTCGCTCTCCAAAAATTATAATAAAGTATTCCTAACAGTTAGATCTTGATTTAGTCAATATGATATTCTCTATTTTTTATATGAATTCAATACTTTGTTATAAATAGGATGGTTTTCTGTTCATTCTTCACCATGATCATTATCATCGTTACCATTATCGTCTTTTTTTGTTTAATCTCCCATTTGAGTTCTCCATAGTGTTTTGGCTTTTTCACACATTGAAAGAGAGAATCAATTACTGAAGCATCAAGGACATAAAAGGACCCATCCCACAAAGGGGGATTTGCTGGCCCTTTTTGTAGATCTCCTTCACCAGTTATTATCAATAAAAGATTATTCATTTAAAGTCTTTCCATTTGGGTTATTGCATTATATATCTATATTGTTGTTTTCTTTTTTGGATCGTATATGTTATTTTTGTTGCAGGTTTTCCAAGATTTATTGCATATCTGAAGCGTAGTAGCCACAAATTGTTGTTAGGGACGCATGCCACATAGTGGCTTAAGTGAGATATTTTTTGTACACCTTCCAAGAAATTTCACACTAACTACACACACACACACACACACACACACACACACATATTGGGAACGGGTTCTGCCAAGAGCAGTTTTGGGGCTAAAAGTCCATGTTTTGGGACAATTTTGTAATAAAGTTGTAAAGTCTCCGCATTTTGTGGTCACAGAGTGCGAAGGTGTCAAGAGTCATAAAGGGTTGTCCGCCCTTATTTTGTAAAGTTTCAAGTTGGCTATAAAGATCTACCCATAGTCCGCGGACCATGGGATTGTATAAAACGGAGCTAAGTAAGTAAGCTCTAAGAAGAAAGGAGTTAACAGTGAAGAGTAAGTAGTGAAGTAGAGTGGATAAGTCTAAGTGTTTTCGGGTCTTAGCGTAGGTAGAGGCTCTATAGCTCAGTGCACAAAGGCCTTGAGTAGAAGTCCGTAGTTGAGTGCGCAGACCCCTGCAACTATGTGTGCATGGTGGATAGAGTCTGTATTAAACTAGAAGATATCAAGAGAAGTATTCTGCAATTACTATGTGTTTTTGGTCTCTGTTAGTGCATCTGATTATATTGCGTTACGATCTGGGTTTATTTTACAATTTTTATTTGATGCATGAATGTATGTGATTATAACTGTTAATTGAATGCAAGTAAGATTATTATTTTACGTGATGATAACTGTAATTGATTGGTAGAATAAGTAAAACACTTGAGATAACTTGGGAACCTACACAGTACATCATCATAGCAATTGGAAAATCCCTGAACCCCTGGTTAGGGCTGCATGAAGGTCAATCATACACCTTCGTGGAGGTAATGAAGGGTGGGATAGAGGGTAGATCGATAAGCTCTAAGGCTTAGCAACCTGAGCGAAGGCAGGAGCAAGGGGTATAAACCAATATCACAACCATCTTAGGGTGCGAAAACTTGGTTCCAGCATCCCCCCATTCTGCTTTGGGTGAGACTTCGGTTTGCACTCTGTGGGTTGATGTGAAAATTGCCAGTAGTGTAGGGATTTGTTTGGCTAACTAATGTTGAACCTGGGTCAGGGCCCACTAAGCCAACATATATATATATATAATATATATATATATAATATATATTTAATATATAATAATATATATATATATATATATATCTCTATATATATATAATATATGTTACACCTTCCCAATAAATGTTGTCAACGTGAGCCTAATTGATGTAGGAAAACTTGATTTTTCCCTAAAAAGTTTAAATTCTCAATCTGAATTACATGCATAGAGTGTTTGGAAAATCTACATTTCCATTAAACAAAGGAAAAATGTACATGCATAAACTCATAATCGTACTTGGACTTATTCTACATTCATTTGGCCATTTGTTTTCCGTTTAGGCTTACAAAATTTATAATAACATATACGAACAAAATAATTTATCCTAATTCCATAAATCACTCATTCCTTTCAAGGTAGACTCGCTTCTACCTTATGGACAAAATATTGCCTATCCATAGCTTTTCTAAATCCTAAAACCACCTCCAATAATTTCTAATATTTCTAAACCTTTTCTTATCCTAACAACTTGCTAATTGCTACCAAGATTTTTTTCTCCTACAATCTCTTATGGTTTATTTCCTAAAATTTTCATGCCTTAAAATGTAACTTTTCTTCTTAAAAATCTTATCTCTATCTATAGTTCTCTAAAACTAAAGAAATTAAAATGATTTACAATAAGGAAATAGAATTCCTTTTCCATGTTAAGACCTAGTTTGGAGCTCTATCTCCAAAAAGCATGGTGACTGGGAAGCTCTATGCTCTTGCATTAGATTCCTAAGGTAGAAAACTTTCATGACCTCCTGGTCATGTGTCATCAATTTCTGAATCCTCCAAGATCCCAAACCTTGTGTTGTAGTTTTCCTTTCATCTTTGGATGTTGTTGTTCACTTTCTTTCTCGATGAAAGGGATTTCAATTAGTTGAACATTCTTGTTGGTTTTCCTTTTTCCTTTACATCTTCTCTTGGATGTTCTCCTCATCAACATCCATATTCCATCAATCTCATCATCCAAATCTATCCTTAGCTGAACTTCATGCTTGTTTTCCACATGTTGCTGCATATCCTCCTTTGTCATAAGAGTTAGAAAACTCTTCATCAATTTTGGCTTACATACCTCCTATTAGGTCACTATAATACTAGTGTATTCCCTTATTATTATTGTCATTGTATCCCCTTATTGTTATTGTTGTGCTCATGTTGTCCCCATATTGTTATTATTGTGCCCCATAGAAGCCCACTATTTTTTTTGTTGTTCCCTATTATTATTGTTATGTCATCTTTGACTATATTGTGACCCCTTAGATTCCTATATATAGAAAGGAATTCTTGTCATTTGTATCGTCCAACAATTGTTCATTTTTGTAATGTAAAGGAGGTTTCCCCCTCAAGAGGCTGATTTTGAAGTCATTGATCTATCTTTTCTTCTATTTTGTGAGTTTTTTTCATAATAATTGGTATTAGAGCTTCAGATTCTAGGGTTTCACTGCTTGAAACGGGTCATTGTGGAATTTCCACTCTAACATTTTTTCTACGATGTTTCAGAAGCTAAAATTAAAACCCATTTTATCCGAAATATTAATGAACCTGGGGTACACATTTCAGATATTTTCTCGTTGTATTTTTGGATATATGATCCAAGGAAGTTATGGTTTTTGTAGGCTCCCAAATTATATCTCACATAAGTGACCTGGGGAAAATCTTCATAACCTTCTCAATGATCATTAGATTGAAATTTTGTAAAATTTTATAGAAAGAGAATGGTCCGTGTTTTTCTGTATAGCGATTTCAAGTCTAAAGGCCGAAAACGTGACACATGGCACTTCATACAATTTCACTCTACTGAACCAGTCTATAATCAGGTCATCGTGGGCGATTTAGGATAACTCTTTCTTGGAGAATCAAATCTTGATCAAAATTTTGGGGTTGGAACAAGGACTCATAGGGCTACCATCGGATGAAAGTTCATACCTTGGAGATCTAAAATTATAGAGATACAATAGATTCAATATCAAGCTCCTACAAATCCGAAAAAGGTGTGTAGTCTTTTTAAAATTTTACATAAGTTGGTTCGAAAAATTAGTCTGAAAGAATTCAAAGGACATAGTGAAACATAATTATCATTAATTGATGCCCCAAATAAAGAAAATGGAAACACTTATCAGGTAACCTGAAAGATCTAGCATGACTCATGAAGAAGAGGAAGAAATGCAACATGATATATCAAAAATACGAGACCAAGTGCAACAAATTTTATTCTCACAAAAACTAGTAGAAGCTAAGATGGATGGTTTAAAGAAAGGCGTGGAATCTAAGATGAATGATTTAAGTAATGGCATGGAATCTAATATGGATGGATTAGAAGTAAACATTTAAGATTTGAAGAAAGACATGGAAGGTTTGAATGAGGTTTGACAAAGTTGCTACAAGAAATGCTTCCTAATGGCGAAAAGGTAGTAGAGGAAACTCGTGATGAGAACAAAAGAAATGTTAATCATGATTTCATAGATTCTAACGTTCGATTGAAGACCTGCCATTTTCCAAAGATTGATATGAGGAAGTTTGATGGCAAGGATCTAGTAACATGGATACTATAGATGGAGCAATATTTTGATATCCATAATGTGCAAAACACGCAAACAGTACACATTGTGACTTTATATTTGGAACCTAATCAATTTGTATGGTATCGATGGATTCACTCTCATAAACAAATTGTCACTTGGGAAATTTTTACAAAAGAAATGATAACACATTATGAGGATACAAAAAGCAACACTTTTTTTAGCCAATTGATAAATCTGAAACAAAAAGTTTCAATGGTGGAGCATATTGAGGACTTCCAAAAATTGAATATAAGGGTAAAAGATATTCCAAAGGAGCATAGGATTGATGTGTTCATAGGGACTGTTAGCACCTAAATCCGCCTTAGGCTGAAGGAAGGCAAAATTCAGGGTAACCACAAACCACACTCAATTTGATAGCTAGCCCTACAAGAACAGGAGAGGGCTCTCTCTGAGTCATGCTCAGTGAATAAATAAACGATATGGCCTGAGATGACTTACAGTGAAATATTGATTTTAGGCTAGTAAACAAATATGGATACAAGAAACAAATTTTTATAAATGACTTGGCTTCTGGGATGTATGGGACAAATGAACAACAATGAGCAGAGAATTTAACACAAAGGCATAGATTACTTCGTGAGGTAAGACAGGCAGAAAGTCTAGCAATTAAATTTGAAGTAATGCAGAATGGAAAGATTGTTTAGGAGGGTGAAAAGGGCATGAACACATGAATCCTTTTCAACAGAAGAAGAACACATACGTGAAGTTGTCCCACAGGCAGAGCAATAAATATGAATTCTACCTTATCTTAATTAGAAAATTTCCCTGGAAATGAAGATGCAATGAACTGTGAAACATAACGAAATACATATGAAACATAAAAAGACACATTTTCTACACTCACAACCACATGAATCTCATGAAACAGAGCCGCTGCCTTTCATTAATACTCTGTCAAAATATACATTGAAGAACTGAGTTTCTCTCCCACAGTCTCCCAGAAATTATGATCCACCAACCCTTTGCAAATGGTTTGCATACAATAAATAGACTACGTAATTGGGAAATAGAACAACCAAGAGTTGGGGAGTTTTTCAAATGATTACAAACTGGAAATGGAAAGCCAACCATTAGTTACAGGTGCAACGTTACAAAAATGACAAATGGCTTGGGTGACTACTCGCCTTCCTTTGCCACTTGGCTAGAAGCCAACCTTTAGTGAAAATACTCTTTAAAATTTGCCTTAGGTGCTGAAAAAAGTGTAGTATAAATGAGCAAGCCCACTTGGAGAAAGTCGTGAATCGAAATTTCGTGAAGCGGAAGTGATTTTGGCCTTTGGGTCTATATGCACCGCGCCAAAATATATATGCATCGCACCACTTTGGATGCAATTTTGAGATATCTATTGAAGTCCAAATTGTGCCCAAGTGTGCTTGTTAGAAATCCCTACCTGTCTACTTTCTAAAGCAAGTGGAATTTCTAAATTTGGTGCTCATTTTCCCCTCCAAAACTTCATTCTCCCAAGACTGCTTCCTGTGTATCAAAATAGGGGCAGAGAGGTCATTTTTTGAGTGTTTTTGACCTTCCGGGGACTCAAAACTTGCCCAAACTTCTTGGCCATGCACCAGAAGTCATGATTTTTCATGCCAAATGCAAAAATGCAAACCATTCTTGATTTGGAGCTCCCAATCCTAAGCGCTGCGTCAGTGGCGTGGCGCATAGGGAGAAAAACCCTGTTTTGTGTACAAAAATTTGTCAAATGACCAAAATTGCCCCAAATTTTTTGAAATTTGGGCTGGAGATCCACTATGAAGTGCTATGCTGGGCCACAGAGGCTTTGGCCAAGATTTGGAGCTGATCTTGCTCTTTTTCCTCTTTTGTCTTTTTGTTGCCTTCCTCAATTTCACCTTCAAGTTCCTTATCCAAGCCTTGGAACTCATATTGCTTGCTCTGTAATGATAAACCATATGCCTCAATAATGCTTTGTCCTTGTCACTTTTTCCAACAACTTCTCTAAGTGGATGTTGATCCTTTTGAGCCAAACCTCTCGATTGGCCTCTATCTCTTGTTGAATGGGTGTCTTCTCATTTAGGCTTCGTCGGGCAGCCTGCTGGTATTCACGGACGTTTTTCCACCTCTATGAGGCCTCCTGGGTGTATGTACCTTTGTTGGAAAATCACTGTGTGTCTCTTCTTCATGATCATATGACGGATCAGATGTCATGTCTGCTGTATATGGACTGTGCTTGGACTGCCCTTTGATGATGTATGAAACTATGTGTTGTTATGAACTCTGCCACCAAGGGGAACAATGCAAAAGGGACTGTTAGGAAGGGGAATAATATGATGGGATTAGGGGTTATGGGGAGAGATTTTTTTTAGGAACATGTAGGAGGGTTTGGGGATTTTATAAGGTAGGTTTTTTGGGTTTACATTGACAAATGAGTGGAGGGGATAGGGAATAGGCATTTAGTAATGTTTTAGGATAGGGAAAGATGGGAAAAATGGAATAGTGGGGAAGGGAACAATGGAAAGAAACAGAAAAATGAAAGGTGAAAGGGAGGAGGAACCTTGGCATCAACACAACAAATTTGCAACCCTAGAGCAATGGCTTTGATGATTTCAAGTGGTAGGGTTTAGGCATTGTTATTGTGGCTATACACGGCCGTAAACCACCATCATGTTCACAAAAACAATATGAGCAACCAAGATGTCGACCCTACCTGTCAATTGGAAGGGATTCAAAGCGATTTTCCGCACTCCCTTTGTGCGCCGCGCTTCTCTGTCTATGCACCGTGCCTTGTGAAAACACCTCCAACCTCACTCAAAACACGAGCTTGCTCTCTCAATCACCTTGAAATGATTTCTCTCTATCCTTGGTGTCAAACAAGTTTTGAAACCTTGTGGAATGAAGAATTTTCAATTTGGAGGAGAATTTCTATGAATTTGATTCCTTTTCTCCCTGTGTGCCGTGCCAGTCTAAATTTACACTGGAAAATTTCTCCCAGTGCGTCGCGCTCCCTCTGTGCACTGCACATTTTTGCAGGAGCCTGTTGGAGGCCTTTCTGGTGTCCAAATTGGGTGCAAGATAGTTCGTTGGAAAGGTATTTAAGTCTACTTTCAAAAAAAACCGCAATGTTTTAATTTTGAGTTCATGTTCCCTACAAAAAGTAAAATCTCCCAAGACTAGTCAAAATCTTCCAAATGAGGCTGCCTCAAGGCAGAGCGCTGTTGCAGTCAACTTTGAAGGTGTTCCTCAACTCCAAATTGAGCTCATGATAGCTCATTGGAAATATATTTGTGTCTAGTTATCATTTTACACATCAAGTAAGTCATTTTGCTAACCAAGATAGGAGAAAACTTGATTTTCCCAAGGTCACTTTAGAGGTGCATCAATTCTCTCGGGAAATTTTATTTTTGACATTTCTCTAAAACCATGACACGTGTGTAAAAATGGAAGGAGGTTTTTGTTCCTTGGCCTATTGTGGACAAAAACCTCTCTTATTTTTCCAAAATTCATCTTTTCTTGCTCAGAAACGTCATTTGAGTGAATTATTGAACATTCCTCTAGCCTGCAAGTATTATTGAAGTACTTTGAGAACAACAATTTGCCAACCCTAGACCTAATAACTCTTTGCTGACCAAGAGATTAGAACATAACTATGAATGACCTTTAAAATTATTTGACAAACAGACCTAAACCAGCAGGATAAGGCATGAGGGGAAATGACTGACAAGACCCTTGCATTAGATCATGGCATGCCCCTAGCAGAATGCAGCTGAGTGAATGGAGCGAGACTCCTAAAAATGAAATGCAGAAAGAGTTTTGATCTCTGACGGAGGACTAACAAGACCGACTCTAACAAGGACATTAAAAGATAACATCCAACATGAGGTTCGCCTTTGGGGACCTGATTCATTAGAGAAGGCACTCAGGTTGGCAAGAAAAATTGAAAGCAAAATTATGGAAACAAGGAAGCCTACCAATCACAACTATAAAGATGGAATTATTGCTTCTCCTAGGCTTCCACAACCTACAAGGTTGACACCACAAAAATTGGAAGAAAAAGGAGCAAAAGGGCTTTGTTACAGTTGTGATAGTAAATACACTAAAGGTCATAAGTGTGTTGAGAATAAATTATTTTACATAGATTGTGAAGAGGAAGAAGAAAAAGGAACAAGAAACATCAAAAGAAGAAGATACACACCAAGAAAAAATCCTAAAGAAAGAAAAAATGAATCATACCATATCTTGTAATGCATTGGCTGAAATAACCACTCAGACTATCGATATAGAAGGACATATTAAGAAGAAAAAGGTAATAGTTTTGATTGATTCGGACAATACCCATAATTTTATTCATTGTAAGATAGCGAAGGAATTGAATTTATTCCTATATCTAGCACCAGAGTTTCAAGTGGTGGTTAAAATTGGAAGAACCATAAATTTCTCTAGAAAGTGCCGTAATATCAAGCTATCCATGGGATAATATGTTTTTTATAGTCCAATGCTTTCCATTCCAATGGGTGGTGATGATGTTGTACTAGGAGTCCAATGGCTATAGTCTTTGGGCATGATAGCTTTTAATTTTCAAGAACTTTTCTCGAAATTTTTTTTAGAAGGAAAGGGATTTGAATTAAGGGGTATCACAGGGAAACCAAGAAATATAATTAGCTCTAATGACATGAAAAAACTTCTAAATAAATAACAACATGACATAATTGCAAAATTATGTTCACTAGAGGTTCCCATGTTGAAATCATCTATTTCTCCATATCTCCAAAAAATATTAGAAAATCATTCCAAGGTATTTAAGACTCACAAAGGCCTCTTACCTATCTGTGATCATGATCATGCTATTCATTTGATTCTAGGAAGTGTTCCTCTAAACATCATGCCTTACTGATATCCCTATTCCCAAAATAGTGAAATTGAACGTGTGGTTGTATAAATTCTAGAGGTTGGTATAATTCAACATAGTCAAAGTTCTTTCTCTACTATAGTAGTATTGGTGCACAAGAAGGATGGATCGGCACAAGTGTCCATATTATAAGGAGATCAACAAACTCACTATTAAAGTTAAATTTCCCATTCCTGTCATTGATGAATTATGGGATGAATTTCATGGAATAATTTACTTCACCAAGTTGGATGTTCGTTCAGGATATCATCAAATTAGAATGAATATTGAAGACATTCCGAAAACAACATTTAGAACTCATGATGGTCATTATGAATTTTTGGTCATGCCTTTTGGCCTTACCAATGCACCTTATACACTTCAAGGTTTGATGAATTCCATTTCTAAACTCTTCGCTAGAAAATTTGTGATAGTATTTTTTGATGATATACTAATCTACATCAAGTCTTGGTGTATGTTTTAACCCCATACAGAAATTACCTACATACGAATTCTAAAACACAGAAAATAAACAATGCGAGAGCATAACACATAAAACACATATACACAGAGATTTTCCCTGGATCCCAAAATCGGGACTACCAACTTGATTTTTCATTATGTTCCTTTAAATGTTACAATATATATTTATACATGCTGAAGCAACCAATAGCATGGACCAAAAACCATCATGTCCAATACCATGGACTGAAAACCATCGTGTCCAAAAAACATGTGCGAAAATCATGCACAAAACCATAGGTGGGTCCGCCCAACCTAACATAAGTTCCAAATGCAAAAAATTTTGGGGCACTGCCTCGGACCCCATAAAGTGGGGTTATGGGTATGCCTCAAACACCATGTGACCCCCCCTCTAACCCCCATTTAACTACATGGGCCAGTCATGGAAAGAATATAACACAACCCAACATTCTCCCACTTGTTGTTTTCTTTCTGCAGGGGGCCACAAGAGAGCTTAGTCATTTTTCCAGCCCTAAAATGCCCATTGTCTCTGTACACCAAGAGAACTTCTCAGAGCTCACAGATTTTGTCAATGCATCTGCAGTATTCTTCAAAGTGTCCACCTTTACCAGCAACACCTTTTTGTCTTCTATCATATCCCTCACAAAGTGATACTGAACATCAATGTGCTTTGTCTTTGAATGATACACGGGGTTCTTTGCCAAGAAAGTTGCACTTTGGCTATCACAATCTATCCTTATAGCTCCTTATATTAACCCCATACTTGAACACAAGCTCTGCAACCAAACTACTTCCTTGCTTGCATGAGTGTCTGCCATGTATGCTGCCTCTGTAGTTGATAGTGCCACTACAGATTGTTTCTTACTCATCCAACTGACTGCGCCTCCAAGTAGGTTAAACACATACCCACTTGTAGATCTTCTCTGATCCAGATCTCCAGCCAGGTCTGCATCAATAGAGCCATGAATATCCAACATTCTGTCTAATCCTAATCTTCCTTGGTAGCACAAACCATAATCACTAGTGCCATGCAAATACCTGAAAACCCACTTCACTGTTGTCTAATGCTCCTTCCCTGGTTTGACATAAACCTGCTCAATACTCCCACTGCATGTGCAATGTCTAGTCTAGTACAAACCATTGCATACATTAGGCTATCGACTGCACTTGCATATGGAACACGGGACATGTCCTATTCCTCTTCTTGTGTCTTGGGACACTATTCAACAGATAACCTCACACATACAGGAATAGGAACCTTCACTAGTTCACTATCCTGCATATTAAACCTCTGCAGTATTGTCTCGAAATAATTCCTCTGGTTTAACTAGAGCTTCCTCTTTTCCTGATCTCTTTTAATTTCCATGCCCAAAATATAGTTTTCACCAATATCTTTCATGTCGAATTTAGAGGAAAATTGGATCTTCAAATCCTAGATAATTTCTTTGTCATTTCGAACCAGCAACATATCATCCACATACAAGACCAGATAAATAACACGGTCACCAATTAATTTAAAATACACACAGTGGCCTACTTTGCTTCTGGTGAATCCATGTCCCTGTATAAATATATCAAATTTCTGATACCACATCCTTGGTGACTGTTTTAGCCCATACAGAGACTTCTTTAACTTGCATACTAGTTCTTTCTTATCCTTCATCGCAAAGCCTTTAGGTTGCTTCATGTATATTTCCTCTTCCAGAACCCCGTGAAGAAATATTGTATTCACATCCATCTGCTCTACCTCAAAATAAAAAGTAGCAGCAATAGATAAAAGTAATCTAATAGAAGTTACCTTGGAAAAAGGAGAAAAAATATCACCAAAATTAATTCCCGGCACTTGGGAATAACCTTTTGCTACCAACCGAGCTTTGTATTTCTCCACTTTTCCTTCTGCATTTGTCTTCTTCTTGAACATCCATTTGCTGCAAATGGTTTTCCTTTCAGTCGGCAACTCCACCAGATCCCAAGCCTCATTTTTGTGCAAAGATGCCATTTCATCAGCCATGGCCTCTTTTCAAAGCTTTTCATCCTCTGAATCTACTGCTTCCTTCACAGTTCTGGGATCATCATCCATAATAGATAAAGCAAAATTTGAACAGAAAGTAGATGGATTATACCTTTCTGACTACCTTCTTTCTCGAACTGATCTTCTCACAGCTGGAGTTTGTGGATTTTCATCTTCTGATCCATCCTCTGCTGTAGAGTCTGGTTCTTCCTCCTTTAGCTCAAACTCTATCTTCTCAATTTCCTTTGGTTTGACTTCATGTTTAATAGCATCTTTTACCTCTCTGAACACCACATCTCGGCTGTACACAACCTTCCGTGTGACTAGGTTCCAAAGCTTATAACCCTATAAACCATCCTTATACCCAATAAAGATGCACTTTTCAGATTTACTATCCAACTTGGTTCATTTCTCCTTTGGAACATGTACATATGCATCACATCCAAATACCCTCAGATGTGAAAGAGAGGGTTTCTTACCAGTCCATTCTTCTTGTGGAGTCTTATCCTCCAACGCTGATGAAGGTGACCTGTTGACCAAGTAACATGCAGTATCCACCGCCTCTGCCCAGAATTCCTGTCCTAACCCGACACCACTGAGCATGCTTCTTGCCCTTTCCATCAACGTCTTGTTCATTCTTTCTGCGACTCCATTTTGCTGAGGTGTATATGGAGTAGTCTTCTGCCGTGCTATACCACACTTCTTACAGAATTCTTCAAATTCCTTGCTGCAGAATTCTCCACCATTATCTGTCCTCAGTACCTTTATCTTCTTCTCTGTCTGATTTTCCACCAGAGCCTTAAATTCTTTAAACCTGTCAAAGACTTCAGATTTCTTCTTAAGGAAATATATCCATGTATTCCTTGAGAAGTCATCTATAAATGATACATAGTACACAGACTTACCCAGTGATGGACCTTTCACAGGTCCAAACACATCACTGTGCACAAGCTCTAATATTTGTTTCGTCCTCTTACCACCAGAGGGGAAACTCACCCGATTCTGCTTCCCATATACACAATTTCACAGAAATCAAAATCCAAAGAGCTATTACTCATACCTTCTACCATACCTTTACCATGAAGTATTCGAAGGCCCTTCTCTCCAATATGTCCAAGCCTTTGATGCCACAACACGGTCTTCTCTCCAGAGACCACTAGATTTTCTGCTCCACTTTCAGGAACCACAGAGCTGTTGCACCCATCAATAACAATGCTCCCTTGCAGCTTGTACAAAGTTCCAATTCGAACTCCCCACATCAATACCAGTGCTCCTCAAACCATTTTGCAGGTATCCTTCTTGAACACTATTTTTACACTTGCATCATCCATCTTACTTACAGAAATCATATTTTTGGCGAATGCAGGAATATGTATAACACCTGGAAGTGTTCTAATCCTTCCACCTTGCAACTTCAACTTTACTTTTCTGCGACCAATGATTCTAGCCTTCCTATCATCCCCTAAGAGGACATCACCACCATCGTATTTATCATACTCGCAGAACCACTCTCTATGGGGAGTGAAGTGAAAGGATGCACCCGAGTCAATCAACCATGCCTCATGATCTACATGTGTACTTGAAGAAGCCAAGTACACATCCCCACCTTCATCTGAGATGGTTTTTTCCTCTGCAAAGGGAGCATCATCAGATCTCTTATCTTTATCAGGAGCTTTATATTTATAGTCCCTTTTGTAGTTCTCTTCCTTTTCGCATTTCCAGCACACCACCCTTACAGGTTTTCCAGAAGATATAGATCTCCCTCTAGATTTAGATCTCCCACTCGATACTTATTTTTGTTTCTATTCTGGGACCGTCCTCATATAGACAAGGCATCACCATTCTACCACTCCATGTTTTTCTGTCTCATCTCCTCCATCAACAAGGATGAGACTAGTTCATCAAACTGCAAGGCAGTTGCATTGCTACCTATTACAATAACTAGACTATCCCATGAATCTGGTAGAGAACAAAACAAACTAATGCACTTATCTTCATCTGAAATTTTAATACCAATAGATGCTAACTGACTTACCACAGTATTAAATGCATTCATATGCTCTGTCGCCAAATCTCCATCTTTCATCCTCAGTTTATACAACTTTTTCTGTAGGAACAGTTTATTCACCAGAGACTTAGATTGGTACAAAGTCCCTAACTTGTCCCACAAAGCCTTTGTCGTAGCTTCCCTAATACATTCAACAATACTGAATATGAGACACACAATCGTATTATGCTCTTTGCCTTCCAATCCAACTTCGTCCATTCTTCATTTGACACTCCTGTTGGTTTAGTACCTAGATCTACAGTGATCCATTGATCTTTATCCACCAACAGATCCTCCATCTTGAGTATCCACAACTCAAAACTCTGACCATTAAATTTCTTGATCTCTATCTTTCCACTGCTCGCCATCTTCTTTCACCACTAGAATCGATCTCCCAGATCTCCCACTGAACAGGGTCTACACAGGCCCGAGCGAAACCCCTCAGCAACAAAGGCATCCCCTTGAAGCCAAAATAGCTCTGATACCAAATGTAGGTTTTAACCCCGTACAAAAATTACTTGCACACGAATTCTAAAACACAGAAAATAAACAATGCGAGAGCATAACACATAAAACACATATACACATATATTTCCCCTGGATCCCAAAACCGGGACTACCAGCTTGACTTTTCATTATGTTCCTTTCAATGTTACAATACATATTTATACATGCTGAAGCATCCAATACCCTAGACCGAAAACCATCACATCCAATACCATGGACCAAAAACCATCGTGTCCAAAAAACATGTGTGAAAATCATGCACAAAACCATAGGTGAGTCGGCCCAAACTAACATAGATTCCAAAACCAAAATTTTCCGGGGCACTACCCCGGACCCCATAAAGTAGGGTTATGGGTACGCCTCAAACCCATGTGAACCCACCTCTAACTCCTTGGTTAACTACGTGGGCTAGTCATGGAAAGAATATAACACAACCCAACACTTGGAAGGATCATGTTCAACATGTTGATAGAATGCTCAAACTATTGGAGGAGAAATAATTATATGCAAAAACCTCCAAATGTTTCTTTAGACTATAAGAGGTGGAATATATGGGTAATATTGCATCTCATGAAGGTGTTAAGGTAGACCCTAGATAAAGTAAAGCCATTAAGGAATGGAAAATCCCCACATCCATAAAGCATCTGCGAGGATTTCTCGAGTTGACAAGGCATTATCACAAGCTTTTTAAGAATTATGGGAGAATAAGAGCACCTCTAACAACATTACTGAAGAAAGATGCATTTTCTTGGATTCGAGAAGCAACGAAATCCTTTGAACATCTTAAAGAGTAAATGTGCCAAGCACTGGCCTTAGCTATGCCAAACTTCACAAAAACCTTTATTGTTGAATGTGATGCCTCAGGAAATGGAATTGGTGCTATTTTAATGTAAGAAGAAAGACCCGTTTCTTTCGAAAGTCCTCAAATCAAAGGAAGGTATTTACACAAAGCTATCTATGAGAAGTAAATGTTCACAATACTACATGCACTTAAGAAATGATGACCTTACCTAATGGGAAGACACCTCAAGGTAAAAACAGATCATGATAGTCTTAAATAATTTTTAGAACAAATATTATGTTTAGAAGAGTAGCAAAAAAGGGTCACAAAGATGTTGGGTTATGACTTTGAAATCATCTACAAAAAAGAGAAGCAAAATGTTGTTGTAGATGCACTCTCAAGAAAGAATGAGGATGTGGAAGCATTGCTTTGTGCCATTTCTATTATCCAACCAGATTGGATAAATGAAGCAAGATATGAATGGAAGAATGATGAACAAGTGTGGGAACTCAAAAAAAATTTACAACAAGACCCCAGTACATTTGATACATTTAGATGGAAAAATGATTCATTGTGGTACAAATATCACTTATACCTCTATAAAAATTCCCAACTCAAACAAAAGATTCTTATGGAATTGCACACCTCTCCCTTAGGAGGGTACTCAGGATTTTTAGAAACTTACTACAGGGTTAAGAAGGAAGTTTTTGGGATGGCCTTAAATCTAATATTCAAAATTTTGTGGCAGAATGTTTGGTTTTCCAACAAAATAAAGTTGAAACAATTAAGACCTTAGGTCTATTAAAACCTTAACCATTCCAAGTCAACATTGGGAGGAGGTTTCAATGTATTTTATCACAGGTTTACCCAAGTACGAAGGAAAAAGTGTCAACATGGTGGTATTTGATAAAATTACCAAGTATGCACACTTTTGTGAATTATCTCATCCCTTTAAAACCAATACAATTTCTAATGCATTCATGGAAACAATTCAAAAGCTACATGGAAATCCAAAGATTATTGTAACTGACAGAGATCCCATTTTCATTGGAATTTTTTGGACATAATTATTTTTTTGTCTGGGTACTGAGTTAGCTCATAACTCATCTTGTCATCCTTAGTCTGATGGGTAAGCTGAGATAGTGAACAAATGTTTGGAAGGATATCTCCATTGCTTTGTATCTAATAAACAGACGTAATGGGTCAAATGGTTGCCTCTGGATGAATGGTGTTATAACACTCCCTTCCATATTGTAGCAAAAATGACCCCAATTATGGCACTTTATGGATATCATCCACCATCCATCACATCATATTTAAGAGAAAATTATAAGGTTCAAGAAGTGGAAGATCACATCGTGCATTAACAACAAGTTCTCCAACTCTTAAAGGAAACCCTCACTTTGACACATAATAGAACGAAACAATAGGTAGATCAAAATCGCAATGAAAGAAGTTTTGATGTAGATGACTGGGTATTTCTATGACTACAACCATACAAACAAATGTCCCTCAAGCAAGATAAGAAGGATAAAAAATTATCGCGAAAGTATTATTGTCCATATAAGGTGTTGCAAAAGACTGGTACTATGGCATACAAATTAGAGCTTCCTACAGCTTCCCGAGTGCACCCAGTTTTCCATGTTTCATGCTTAAAGAAGGTTATAGGTGACAAGCTCCCAGTACAAACAATATTTCCAGAACTTGACGAGGAAGGAAATCATATTGGAACTTGAAGCAGTCACATAAAAAAGAACTCAACAACTATGAAATCAATCAACTTCAGAGTATCCCATCAAGTGGAAGAACTTAACCGCTGAAGATTCCACATGGGAGTATGAGAATTTTATAAAAAATCATCCAAAACTACTCAAGTGTTGAGGACAACACTTTTCTAAAGGAGAGGGGCAAGTTAGGTCCCTATAATACTAGTGTATTCCCTTATTATTATTGTCATTGTATCCCCTTATTGTTATTGTTTTGCCCATGTTGTCCCCATATTGTTATTATTGTACCCCATAGAGGGCCACTATTTTTATTGTTGTTCCATTACATTATTATTGTGATGTCAGCTTTGACTATATTATGACCCCTTAGACTCCTATATATAGAAAGGAGGTCTTTTCATTTGTATCATCCAAGAATTGTTCATTTGTGTAATGTAAAGGAGGTTTCATTCTCAAAGAGGTTGATTTTGAAGTCGTTGATCTATATTTTCTTCTATTTTGTGAGTGTTGACTACATGGGGCTTGACCCAAGTTCAGCAGTGAATTTAGCCAAGCAAATCCCGGTACTACTAGCCCTTTCAGCAACAGTCTGCGGAGCGTGAACTGAGGTCTCACCCGAAGTAATATGGGAGGGTGCTGGAACCAGGTTTTCACACCCTAGGGATGTCATGATGAGGGTTATGGAGGTTTGCAATCCTAATCTGTTGTGCTGCTCCGTGTAGCTTTCTATTCTTCGCAAGCCGTGAGCACCTTTGTGAACACGGTATTATTCTAATCCAATCCTTACTGTGCTATTATATTAGTTCTTAACTTAGTTTGTGCGGGCCCAATATTCTTATTACTTATTCAACTTTCAGATAAGTGCGCGTATTTGAAAACAATATAAGTGCATAAAGATAACCAGAACATAGAAATTAAGATCTACAACTAGACACATAATATTCTGAATCAATCTTATCTTTATTAATACTCAAGTTCAATTAAGACTTGACTCTGCCCTGCGCACTCAGCTACAGGGGTCCACGCACTCATCTGTGGACTCTCCTAGGCTTCTGCGCACTCAGCTGCAGAGCCTATACTTACCACTACGACCCAATATACTGTAGATCCACTTCTATCTCCTAACCATGCCTTCGCATTTGTCTATTACTTTTCAAAACTCAAACTGCCTTTACAGTTAGAGCTTCGCTCTATTTATACAATCCCATGGTCCGTGGACCATGGGTAGGTCGACATACTATACATTAAATTACATTATTTAGGGCGGACAACCCTAGACTCTTGTGCTCTGTGCCCGAATTTCGTGGGGTCTTTACATTACACTTGATCAAAACTCAGGCTTCAAGCCCTAAAAGCATGCTATGGGGGATCCACTGCCCAACAGGCCCCCAACACAATCATTGTGACTCATCTTGAGTCACTCTACTGGTGCGACAATCTTTGCACAAAGTCCGTGCAGCAAGTCTCGCACAGCTTGGGTGTCTGCAACACACCATTCCACTGCCTGTTGTACTTGTTGCACATGTATCTCTTAACTTTTGTGAGTAGGGTCACAGTCCTATCCAACTATATACAGTTCCTACATCTGTGCCAGCTTCCCTTCAATGGTAGCTATAATTTTGAATGCTTCATTGATCCATGGTTGGATGCGTGCTTTAAGTAGGGCTTCCTTTTGGTGCATGACATCTAATCGGTCCTTCAGTTCCCTTTCCTATTGTATTCTAGCGAGTCATTGAGTAAGGGAAACCATCTACACGGTGCCCTAGACACTGTCGTACTCTTATTGCAACTCACACCCTTCTGTCTCTAGGTGTTGTAGGTTCGGGTCTTCTTGTAGGTGCGTAATTATGGTTAGTGCTTGCTCCAACATCCCAATGCAACCCTGTGTCGCCTGACCAATTTGTTCCAACCCCATCTGGATAGCGTGGGTGCACTGCTCTCTCACTTATGGGGGTTGGGAGGGTTGTGACTTTAATCATAGCTCGATGATCTGTAGGTTCAGTTCCAACTGAACCTTTGCCGTTTCCTCCCAGGCCTCGCAGACTCCGACTGCCAATCTATGTACCCGTCCTGCTTTTGGGAGCTCTGCTGGCATGGCCAAATTTGGAAAACTCCGACATGCATCTTCTATAGCCTATTCAATTCCTCGAACCTACGCAACCAACTCATCCCATTGGATGCTGAGCTGCTCCATGTTGATTTTATATTCATGCAAGACTTGGATCACTTGGCCTTCTCGGGCACGAAGCTCTGTGATGATCCCATCCCGCAGTTGGTACAAAATTTCACATGGCAGGGTAGCCAAGTTCAAGCCGATGCCTTTCATGCTGCTCATCATAGCTTGGTCATCCTCGCTTGCTTCTGCTAGCATGCCTTTGGGAAATACGAAGGTGTTACCCATATGGGCGCGCATTGTCTGTTCGGCCTCAGT
Source organism: Pinus taeda (assembly GCA_000404065.3). NCBI lineage: Eukaryota > Viridiplantae > Streptophyta > Pinopsida > Pinales > Pinaceae > Pinus > Pinus taeda. Next base: position 38,427 of record APFE030428156.1, read on the forward strand.
GGTTCTTGCTACAACATACTGGGCCATTGCGCCTATTTTGGGGTGTTGTACCTGTAAAATTTGTAGCTGCATGCTGAGTGCCCCTAACATAGTGTTCTTCTCCATTCGTAATCCTTAGAGCACGTCCTCGGTGACTTCACGAATCGTTTTGTTGATATCCAATAGATCACCTTTTGTGAGCATGATCGAGTCGACGGACGTCTTTGTGGCTTTTCCTTTCTTCTAGGGAGCTGTTTTCTTAGGGTCACGTGGCTACTTGAGTTGGATCGATGTGGAACTGGGGTCCACGCATTCCTCTGTCCCATCCCCTTCCTCGGTCTGCTGCCCCGTGGACATCTTCTGGCCCTCCTCGGGGCTCTCTGATGGGCATGGTTGTGGTGTCTGTCGTCTGCACTGCTACTGCTACATCAGTCGCCTTTTGCCGTGTGGCTACTTCTTGTTCATGGCGCTTCCTCTCAGCTAGTTGTACGATGCATAGCTTGGTGTCCTTCTTTCGTTGTTGAGCAGTGACCTTCTCCATTTATACCAAGTCTGGGGTGTGCCACTCTGAAGGCCATGACTCCATTACTGCAAAGATTACATCATCCATTGCGATGAATGGAAGCTTCACCCATTTTCGTGCTGGATCCTTGCGCACCCAGATATACAGGTTATGCATATCTGCCTTGACTTCTGCCATGCTTTGCAAGATGTTATGAACTGTAGGGGAAAAGCGCAGCCTGCAGTTGATCCATGTTCAGATGCTGGCCTCCACGAACACCCAGAACACCTTTATCTCGGGAATCTTATTCGTGTCTTTTGTAGCCTAGAGCGAGGTGTACCTTGCAGCTTTGGGCAGGTCACCCTTAGTAGTGGGAAACTAGCTATCCTCCAGCAGCTGCCCTGCAACCAACAAGATGGATAAGAGCAACCACACATAGTGGAAGGTCTTACCCTACTCCTGGGCCTCCCTGTAGTTCATCAAGAACTTGTCACAAAGGAACTGCTCCCAGTTGAACTGGACCCCCTCTACGCATTTCTCTTCCAACTCAAGCACAGATGTTGGTACTTCATCGACGCGACATTTCCTCATTAGCTTGCCAGCCAGTAGCTAGGTGGCTACGCACACCCCTTGGTCTTTAATAATTGCTATTACGTACCCTGGCTTTCTCTTTTCTAGTTTATACTTGGCCTTCATAGCTTCTGTGAGGGCTAAGTTACTTCTTTTTCCTATTATGGCTATGGGATCATTTCCTTTGACTGGCAGTCGAGAATTTTGATGAATTAGATCGGCCGTGATGGGAATTGTCTTCTCCAGCCAGAGATACCCATCATGCACCAGGCATAGCAGCTACCTGATGACAAAAAATGGTGATGGGCGCGGTGGTAGTGGGGTATCCATTGCATATGGAGTAACCCAACCTTCTCCACACCGCGCAACAATTTCTACTTTATTAACTTCTTCGCGGCCAACTGTGGGAACTTCTCAATGTCCACGAGGTCCTAGTCTTCGAACTTCATAGTAGGTACTCATCCCAATGGTGGACCTTCAAACCTTATATCATCAGGGAGGAGCAGGGTCTGGAGCGCACTCTTTGTGGCCTCCAGGTCCTTCGATACCTTGGCTTTCCCCTTCCACGGGGAGATGTAAGGAGGTAAATTGTCGTAGAATGCTTTTGGGAGACATCCTCCACCTCATCATCTTGCACCTCAATTTGGGCGATCAGGGCCTGCAAGTCTTCCTCCTCCTTTGCTATTTCAATGGTGATGGATTTTCCCTTCTTTGTCATTAACAATTTTCTAAACCATGGGTTTCTTGGGGATGCACGAATTGGCCCCATCATTTGCTTATCTTTCTGTGGCTGCAACGTGTGTGGTGATTTTGGAACTTCTGGTGCAGATGCCACCTCTCTAGGCTCCTCATGGGCCATACAGGGCTCCATGGTAACTTTGGCGAATCACACTCTTGTTCTAACAGTCATCCTTGTGTCTGAACTTAAGGATGGTAAGAGTACGCGATGCTCAATGCTCTGTACTTGCTCAATTTTCAAACAACCAAGTGTTGCCTTGGAGCTGGCTATGGGGGTTTTATATCATCATATGAATTTGAATTTGACCCTTCCCCCCACTTCTACATCATTAATGCCTTCTTGGCTGTAGATCGTCCCAAATCTAGTTCTTAATTCGTGTCTTAATTGCCCGCCACCCGCTCCTTTTTGCCTTAAATTGGACCTCTTATCATGAACAGTGACACCAACGGTCACCTCCCAGCCTACCCGCATAGCAGCGCAAACCCTTATGTGCTGTCATGACCCCTGTGATGTACCGATCCTACGCGCGACCTCCGTCTTGCTCATCTCCCATACAAACTCTTTTATAGTCCTACACTCTCTTTCAACTACTTGGAGTAGCGAGACTATGCTTCCTACGGATAGTTAGGTGGTCGCACCACTGGTTCGAGGCTTCAATTTACCTGCTAGCCTAGTCTATGGGCACCCCTCAATTACCCTTGTGTTCATCAGAGCATCGTGTTCTTCCTTATATGGTGCGGTCGTAGCCATGGTAGAAAGGTCACAAATTCTTCTAATGTACTAGTATGGATGGCTATACCTTGTCCCATCGTGCTTAGTTTCTTGGCGCAACATGCTTGCACAACTTGAATTTCTAGTTTGTTGATTTCTTCGTCCAATATCATGTTTTTATTTCTCAGTCGTACCCAATATTCTTCGCATTCATGAAGTTTCAAGTTCCCTCGTTGAATGGCTTCCTGTAACTGCATAATTCCTTTACCTGGGTCCTCACGTACTATCCCAACTATGGGAGCTGTTGTGTGGGAATTCTTCTCTACTCTTATGGTTTCGTCTCTTCTTGTCAGTGTTGGGTTTTTTTCCGCGCTACGATTTTTTCTCATGGCCCTATAGGCCCATCAAACTATTGATACGCATAGGTCCTAATCAGTTCGTCTCACCTGGTGAACTCTGTTAATGATTTTCCATAGCTTTTTGAATGCTCTGACGTGGAATATTTGTGGCGTGCATCGCTTTTCTTGCTTCGTGTCTAGTTTTGATTTTCAATCCTTAGTCTGGGATGTGCTTGCACAACACACATCTGCACCCATCGACACAGGTGGGTGCACAAGCTACTTTGTCCTGGCTTCCTAGCTCTCATTTGACACTGGGGTATTCCAAACCATAAACGCATCCATCTTCTACATTCACACCAGTTTACAATGGTCTCTTGATGTGTACTCAACCATCGTGCGGGTGTTGCGCTCAGCGCCCATTCCAGCATACCATACCACTGTTGTTCAGGTACTGTGCTTTCAAATTTGTCTAGGAATTCATCCACCATCGTCACTCCACCATATGTTGGCAGTTCCCTTACCTCTGTCGTCATGCAACACCGTGATCTAATCATCATGTTGTAATTCAGCATTGTCACTTCATGCAACCGGTTCTGCCAGCATTCTACTTTTTCGTTTGAATCCAAAGTATAGGAGTTGTCACGCTCCCACGAGATTCTCCCATCTATAGTTGGGTTCACCTGATCCTAGTCTCGTGCCATTATCTGGTAAATGCAATCCATCTCATCGTCGCACATTGGTTCAGTGTAGCATGCTCCTTCGGCTGGGTCTAGCGAGACTACTATGCGTATGGACTTTTTCTCGAATATCATCTTCTGCTTCTTCAGGTTGATGACTCCATTCATATCAGTGGCCTAGTGTATTCCTAGCAACAGGGGATAAGGATTGTTGTCATCGACAATCTCTATTACTTCAAAGTCCGTATGTGTGCTCGTGCCATTGATATCAACTGTTACCCCTTGCAACCTCCCCATCAGAGAAATCTTCTGTTGGTTCACCATTCGTAATTGAATAAGGGACCACTGTAATGTGGGTCTGCCCATACGTTCCCATGTCTGGTTCGGTAATACATTCATGTCCGAACCTAGGTCTAGGATTACCTAATCCATTTCATACTCGCCAATCTACGCCGCCAATCTCATTTCCCTCCTTGTGCGCAATGCATGCTTTCCGAGTTTTCAGACTACGCGTGGTTCCCCTGACCTTGTGCACCTAGTGATGAACTCTTGTAGTCCCTTAACTGCCTTATTATCACGTAGCAATTTCATGCATGTCTCCAAAAGGTAGTAAGCGTAGAAGGATCCATCCCTAGCTTTGGTTGATCCTTACTACCTGAAGTGGAGGCCTCCGCGAAGCTCTTCTTAACTTCCATGAACATCTCCTTTATGTGTTCTAAGTCAAACTCAGGTTCCTTTATGGGAGCCTTGCAAACCCATGTATCTTCCTCGGGCTTCTTTTGCTTATCCTCTCTTGTGGTCGCACTACTTTTAAGCATCATGTTCACATTTGGGTCTTCATTGCACGATTCAGACCTCATCATTTGGATATTATGAGTCAGAGGAGGCTTGAATACCCCTTTATCGTACATCTGTGTGATCAACATTGGACAATCTACTGCTTCGTGATCGAGTTGAGCACAATATGAACAGGATATTCTCACCGAGTTGGTACAATCGTGGGCGTAGTGCCCTGTTCCTTTGCAATTGTAACAAATTAACTGTTTGCGGCCCCTTCCTGGTCCCATTCCTCCTCATCCTCGATCTCACCCTTGAAATTTAGAGCGCGCCATCCGTGCATCTGGGTCGAGGGCTTGCATTTCTATTTGCATCCTATAGGTTAGGGTCTAATCCATCATTAACTCGTAGCTGCGACAAGTACACTTGTCGTGGCCCACTAACCTATAAAAATTACAAAAGAGTTACTGGGGTGCCGATTTATACTTATGCAACAAATGACAATTATTTGTCATGTGTTTTCCTCCTATATGATAGATCGTGCACCATAATGCGGGTGTCGCACTGAGCCCTGCCTGTGCCTCTGGTCTCAATGGCATTGGCCCCCCTCCTGCCAAGCAATTCATGAATATCGGAAAATTATGCTTGTCATGGCCCTAGCCCTTTCATTTTATGCACCATATTTCCTCACGCGCCTTCGGCCACAGTGTCCTATCCTGCTTCAAGATCTACATTTCCAGGTAGATATTTTGTACTTGCACATGGATTTGTTGAACTCCCAACCCTGGATCTTGTATCGATGTTTCATGCAACCTCATCGCCATTTCCAACGCTTCGACCTGGGTGGAAAGTTTTTGTTGTGATAGTGCCATCCTCAAGTGCAGTGTGAGGGATGCCACAAACCATGCACGATGTTATACATCCATGAGTGTCATATTAGCCTTGCGGATCATACTCTTCAGTCGTTGATTCATATCCCATGGGGTCTCACCTGGAAGAATTGCAATCTCTTTAAACTGGATGATTGACTGTGTTTCTAATTTAGGCCGGCTAAATTCTCTATTCAACACATTCTAGATCTCTGCTATCCCTGCATTCTTGATATACCACGTCAACACGCGATCCTACAATGAGCTCACCAATATAGCCTTATTAATGTTGTCATCTGTAACCCCTTGCGCTTCCCATACTGCTCTTACCGTGAACCAGAACTGGTCCAAATCCTCATTCCCTACTCCTCTGAATATGAGTAGCTTGATTGCACTTGCCATGCTAAACTATGGGGTTGGTGGAAGTGGAGTGGGTGGAGATGGAGGTGAAGGAGGTGAAGCGGGTGGTGGCGTGGGTGGAGGTGGTAACTACAGAATGTGTTGCCTTATCAAATTGACTGTACTTCTTGAAGAGACCCAAACGAACTCTTCCTCGCTCTCTCACAAAGGTGAAATTAAGGGACTATTTCCTAATTCCCCGCTACCTTGGTAGATCTTTCTGCTCCGCATCATTCCAAACATTAATGTATTCACATAACCCACTTTTCACATAACAGCATCTTAATCCAGGTATTCAAATATTTAATGTACTTACCTCATGGTCCCTTGAGAAAGCATCGTTATGCTTTGCTGTATCTCACGGTCGTGGCTATCAAAAACTCAGTGATAAATTCCCCTTTTATCCAATCAAGCCAATGGTCCATAGCTCGTGCGATCTTGTCTTCTGATACCTCTAGTCTGTGCACTAATTTCGGATTCCACACTATCGGTTGGTCGAGCCTACACCTTCCCAGCTATCAGCTAACCTCGCAATCCACTCATATAGTTCAGAAGGAAAGGATGCAAATAAAATCTCATGGATTTCCTTATACACATAGAAATCTAGCCACCTTTTCTCAGATACCTGTGGAGTTTTGTTTTCCTGTGTTCTGAACTAGTGAATCTTCTTGTCCAGCCAGTATTCAATTTCCTTCTTTATTGGGTTATAGCGGCACGACATCAGACATCCCTTAGGCAGATCCCTGTCCTAGCAACGGAACCATTTGTTGGCTACGTGGGGGACCCAGGTTCAACACTGAGTTTAGCCAAGCAAATCCCGATACTACTCGCCCTTTTGGCAATAGTCTGTGGAGCACGGAATGAGCTCTCACTCAACGTAGTATGGGAGGGTGCTGGAACCAGGTTTCTGCACCCTAGGGATGTCATGATGAGGGTTCTAGAGGTTCACAATCCTAATCTACTCCCCGCAACTTTCTATTCTTCACAACCCATGTGCACCATTGTGAATACAGTATTATTCCGATCCGATCCTTACTGTGCTATTATATTAGTGCTTAACTTAGTTTGTGTAGGCCCAATATTCTTATTACTTATTCAACTTTCATATAAGTGCACATACTCGAAAACAATATAAGTGCATAAAGATACCAGAACATAGAAATTCAGATCTACAACCAGACACACAATATTTCGAAATCTTATCTTTATTAATACTCAAGTTTAGTTACAAACCCAACTCTGCCCTACGCACTCAGCTACAGGGGTCCATGAACTTAGCTATGGACTCTCCTAGGCCTCTGCGCACTCAGCTGCAGAGCCTCTACCTACCACTATGATCCAATATACTCCAGATCCACTTCTATATCCTAACCATGCCTTCACATTTGTCTATTACTTGTCAAAACTCAGACTATCTTTACACTTAGAGCCTCGCTCTATTTATACAATCCCATGGTCGATAGACCATGGGTAGGCTGACATACTATACATTAAATTACATTATTTTAGGGTGGACAACCCTAGACTCTTGCGCTCTGCGCCCGCATTTCATGGGGTCTTTACATTACACTTGACCAAAACTTTGGGCTTCAAGCCCCAAAAACATGCTATGGGGTGATCCACTTCCCAATAGTGAGTTGGTTCCATAACACCTCCTTTACAACCTATTGGAAATACTTTACAGTGTTCTCCTCTTTGTCTTTTAAGAAAAAATCCTCTTCTTCTAGTTTTAATTTTTTATAGTGAATATGTAGTATTTGTCTTATTATCCTCTTCTCCAACAAATTAATCTCCTCATACAATTCAAGAAAATCATCTTGAATTTTATTTGTAACATCTGTTAGAGTCGGTCTTGTCAGTCCTCCATCAGAGATCAAAACTCTTTCTGCATTTCATTTTAGGAGTCTCTCTCCATAAACTCAGCTGCATTCCGCTAGGGGCATGCCATAATCTGACGGAAAAGGGTGTGTTAGTCATTTCCCCTCATGTCTGGCACCTGCTAGCTTAGGTCTTTTCATCAACGTTCACTAAGGTCCATGACAGTCAATGTTTGATATTTTAATGGACAAGAGTCATTTTTAGTCATTAGGTCTAGGGATTAATCAATTTGGTCTTCAACCATGTCCAATAAATCCATGCAGGCTAGAGGGAGGCCCTTACAAAGTTGTGATTCAAAGAATTTCATCGTCATGTTGATAGATTACGGCTGTTCTTCAAAACTCTGTTTTGAAGAAAAGTCAAAGAGTGTGTCATTTGTGATAAATTTCAAAAAGTTTCCAGTTGATCTCTTCAGGCACAATAATGGTTTCCTTGGTCAAATGCCATGTCAACAACCCCTACAAAATGTGCCAAAAAATTTCATCACTTTAGCTAAAAATTCAAAGGGAAAAGTGAAATATAGAGTTGCATTAAATCAAGAAAAATAGCCAAAATAAAAACATTATCAAAGTGGGTTTTGAAGAAATAAAAATTAAAGCCATGACTCCAAGGTCTTTATATAAGATGCCCACAAGAAACAAAGTCATTGTGCACACCAAAGATAGAGAGAAACATTGCAAATTCATTGTGAAGAGTTAGCACGCGTTTTAGGAGAGGTTGGAGTTGTTTTCACAGGCGCGGCGCACACACAGAGGGGCACAACGCACATAGAGAGCGCGACCACACAGTGGTGGAAATACACGGGTGCGATGCACACATAGAGTGCAGCGCACTGGGTTTGCTACGCGGCACACACCCACAAAGGCCCAAATTTGTGCCAAACTTGCAACAAATCACTTTGAAACCCTTCAAATTGATAGAGATCACAACAACACATAGTTCCACTACCATCATCAAAGGGCAGTCCAAGCACAGTACACATACAACAGTCATGGCATCTGAGCATTCATCATAGTATGAGATGGAAACCCAAAGTGATTCATCCTCGGAAGAACAGGCTCCCCGGAGACATCACAAAAGTGGTAAACATGTTAGGGATGAGCCAACCACCGTCACAAAATTGCAGGCCTGCCCTCTTGCTATGTCATGTTTCCAACATCTGTCATGTTTAGAGTTTTGTCAAAAGGTGGCTAGTGTTTGAGTTCATCATGAGTTGGCCTGTCTTTCTGTGCTTCACTTGCATGGAGATCATGCTATCTTGGCTGGTGTCACCTTCACACTGACACCTGAAACTGTCTCATTAGCAACCGACATACCGAATGTTGGAGAACCATGGCACAAGAAACAGAAGGTTGATTGGCAACATTATGAGCCTTACGTTAAGGCCAGTTTGTCGAGGCAGCTCCAAAGAGTCTTTCCATTCTGATATTTGAAAGATGAATATGCTCCACTCATGAAGTTGATCATGAAATATTTCAGCTGTGAGGGGAGGTTCTCTCGTTTATATTCCTATCACATCAGGTTGCTCATGCACTTTACCAGGGTACGGATGATGAACATCCCATATTTCATTTGCAGGAACATAGAGAGGATGAACACCTTCATGCAGCACAAGACCCCTCAGCAGCAACTTGACTGTGTTTATCATTTTGCTCTTATTAAGATTTTGGTGGATCATCAGCTAGGATTATAGGGAATTACTTGGGATGAATTCATCTCCCGTGACCTCTTCAACACTTCACGGGTATTATCAAAGGTTGAACATGAGACAGGTGGTCCTTCTCATCAGTATGAGCACCATGAGACCACTACTATGCCAGTATTCATCACCTATCAGAGAGGCAGTAGACATTTGTTTGCAGCAACAAAGCGAGTTTTATCTCCACCTAGGGTGGAAGGGGCCTCGCTTCCGACATCAACAGCACAGGTATAGGATAGGGGCAAGAAGCCCATGCATGAAGAGGGGCCATCAGGTGAACAAGAGGTAGAATTTGTCCTCATTCATGATGATGATACATATGTGGAGAGTGCCAAACTTAGGAGGACCATCCAGGAGTAGAAAACGGAGATCCAAGCCTTGTCTCTCAATTTGGAGAGGGCTAAGTGGATTATCAGGTATTTGGAGCAAAGGAAAAAACAACTCGAAGACCAGCATGAGATCATGGAGCTGCAAAAAATCCGTGAGAATCGCGAAGCTGCCCAACATAGGAGGATTGAGCTCACTCCATTAGAGCAAGAGATTAACAATGACCAAGAGTCTTGGCTCGAGCGTATCAACATCCACCTTGAGAGACTATTAGAGAAGGTTGACAAGGACAAAACCATATTGAGGCGGATGGTTTATCACTACAGGGCACGAAACATGAGTTCAAAGGCTTGGATAAGGAGTTTGAAGACGAAATTGAGCAAAGCGACAAAGAGACAAAAGAGGAAAAAAGAGCAAGATTAGCTTCGAATCTTGGCTGAAGCCTCTGTGTCCCAACATAGCACTTCATAGAGGATCTCCAGCCCAAATTTCAAAAAATTTGCGGCAATTTTAGTCACGTGACAAATTTTTGGGCAGAAAACAGGGATTTTCTCCCTGTGCGCCGCGCCACTGGCGCGACGCTTAGGATTGGGAGCTCCAAATCACAAATGGTTTGAATTTTTGGATTGAGCATGAAAAATCATGACTGCTAGTGCATGGACAAGAAGTTTTGGCAAGTTTTGAGTTCACAGGAGGTCAAACACACTCAAACAATGACCTCTCTGCCCCTATTTTGACACATAGGAAGCAGTCTTGGGAGAATGAAGTTTTGGAGGGGAAAATGAGCACCAAATTCAGAAATTCCACTTGGGTTGGAAATTAGATAGGCAGGGCTTTCCAACATGCACACTTGGGAACAATTTGGACTCCAACAGGTACCTCAAAATCTCCTCCAAAGTGGCATGACGCACAGGGACCCAAAAGCCAAAATCACTTCCGCTCCACGACATTTTGATTCGCGACTTTCTCCAAGTGTGCCCGCTCATTTACACTACATATTTTTCGGCACCTATGGAAAATTTTAAAGAGTATTTTCACTAAAGGTTTCCTTCTATCCAAGTGGCAAAGGAAGGCGAGCATTCACCCAAGCAATTTGTCATTTTTGTAACGCTGCACCTCTCACTAACGGTTGGTGTGGAGCGATAAAAGGGGTCTTTTTAACTCCTAATTACCTCAAATTAATTGTCAACACAGGGATGACTTTTTATTCCAAGAGTGTACTCAGTCTGAGGTGGCTATTTACTCAAGAGTAATGTTTTGCAGTATAGTGCTTAAAATCTAAAAGTAAATGAATGCTTGAAATAAAATATACTTATAGCAAAATACCTTGAAGCCTAAATCATTCATTCAGAAAAATAAGTAATGTATCAGTCAAGGGTCTAGTAACAATAACTCATCCCTTTAGAAACTGATGTAACCAAAAGTAATCAAGGAACAAATCATCAATCTAGGGACTAGACAGCAAATGCCAATGCCCACTACAGTTTCAGATCATTCTGCACACCAAAGCAATCAATAACACAAATAACAGAAAATGGAACAACAAATATGAAATGGAATAACAACTAAGAAATGGAACAACAAGAAACCGAAATGTTCTAAACTAAATCATTCACTCAAACAACCATCAATTGAGGATACAGTAGTAATAACTCATTCCTCTGGATATTGATGCAAATGAAATCAAACATAAATAAGATCCACAACCTGAGAACTTAGGCAGCGATAGCCAATGTCCTTTACAGTTGTTGATCTCACACAACACTAAATAACCAATTGGAAAGTGCAAAGAATTAAATCAATCGTATTACTACAACTTAATGAAAATGAGACAATTGTGCTAACTAAAAGAATGTTGAAAGGTAAGCTTAAATAATTGCAGAAAGTAAATGAATAATAGCGCTAAGTATTAGAACTGAATATCCAAACTTATATAACTGTAATGAACATAAAACTCTTAAATTACTGGAGTGATCAGCGCAGCTTTGAAGATGAAATGAACAACGCAACAACATGCTGGCAAAAAGCAGTGAGCTCTGTTAAGAAGGAAATGAACAACAATGCAATTTAAGTACATTATATAAAACAGATTAATTCATTCAGTCTGGAAATACCAAACAGTAAAGTTACATGATTACGATAAGTAGAAATAAAATCAAACCATCACACAATAAAGATCATGAAATAATGATACATGAACGATAAGTGAATCCACCGCGGTTGGGCCCTTAACCACCAGTGATCATTGACAGTAGTGCTTCAGAAGATGCGAAGGAATAACAACTATGCTTATATATTGATCATCAAATCGAACAACATTACATTGAGTTGTGTCTTCTCGGTAGCGAGAGTCTGCAAATAAAATTACAGTTCAAAATAATACTCGTTCCATCTCTCTCTGCCCCTATCCTATCCTAATCCATCATGAGTAATCTATCATCACTCTTGAATCTCTAATTCTACGTCCTCAATTCCATCATTCGAATCCCCAAAGTCAACCCCATCTCTGATCTATGTTATCATTTAAATAGAGAGATCAGAGAGCAGTTATAATAGAGATAATTACAACATGATTATATTACAAAATTGGATTGTTTCCAACCAATTGATCAACAAGAAAATATATTTCTATCTATATTTCAACAAGAGCAGGGCGAATTTGGCTTTGCAGCTGAGATTTGGAAAACGACCGCAACAGCAAATCTGAGAAAATCATGTTCAAAGAACCCTGTATTTCTCTCAGTACAAGTCGAATTTGGGCAAACCATTCTCTAATAAAGTTAATTGAGTCCGTTCTGGACAAAACCCATGTTCCGAATTTTCCATATTCTTCTCCATTTGCTTAGAATCTCAACCGTAAAACTGTCACTCCTTATTCCAACGAATTTCTGAGTTGGCGCTTTTAAAAATCAAATCTTCAATCTGGAAATACCAATTTATTAAAACTATCATGGATAAAATCATGCATAATCATCAATTTATTAGAAATAAAGGAAGATAAATAATAATCATCCATAAGAGCATAAATTATTTATAAAATGGATTTAAATGATAAATTATAACAAATGATATAATAGAGGAGAGTAAAAATGGATGAAATAAGTGTTACAAAGTGGTCGTATTCACAGCCCAACACACCCCCACGCTGAATATATTGCATGTCCTCATGCAACAAAAACTAAATATGTTGCATGTCCTCACGCAACCCAAAGACAAAACCCATGTGTTAACCAAGCAATAAAATTTGTTCATCTCAGCTCATGAAATGGATAGAACAAATGAATTCTTCCTCATTTAATGAATATTCAATTTTAGCAATCTTGATGAAGGCATAATAATGAAGTTGCAGCAAAATATGATATAAGTGACAACAACCTTCATTAACCATTTTCCCAAAAACTACAAACCATCTTTTGTTGAAATGGTGCAAGTAGATTTGTAATCTATGAATGCTTTTATGATCCAAAAATCAGATCATTTTGATACACAGATCATGAGATATAAACAAAATGGTTGTAGTTGAGAGTGCATGATTTCTGAAATTTCATGAACCAATTTATCTTGAAATTATCTGAGTATGTGTATTTTAAAAATATGTCTGTGTTTTCCAGAGATCACAAGAATTGAGTTCATAGTTTTTTAAAAATATTATGGAAATCAATTTCCGCACTGAAATTGTATGTCTTGAATGAGAAAGAAAGTAGAAAACATCCATCATGCGTAGCAATTCCTCCCCCTCTCTAAAGAATTAGCATGCCCTCATGCAATGCTAGAAAACAAATAGAGGTGGTTTCTACCAACTGTTGAATTCTATGCTTGGTGTAAAACAACATGGAATAAGGGAGGTGTTGAGAATGAATAAGAATAGTAATGGATGATAAAAAATATGAATGACATGGTCATAAGAAAGAAATGAATGAAACACTTCCCCAAACTGAAAGATGAGATGTCGCTGAAAAAAAAGGAAGTGGTAAAGCTGTGGAAGGAAGGATGATAAATAATGCTCAAAATGAATTTTCATTAAATTCTCCTAAATTCGTAATAAATTAGAAAATTATGCTATTTTACCTCAAGTTTTACCTTCAAAAGAAAAATGTGGAATGACATATATGTACTGGTAGTTGTTGAAGCTAATGTAGGCAGAGTTGGTACTGAAAGTGATGCAAAAGGTGGAATCCAGGCAAGCACATCATGTCTGAACAGTTGTTCACATTTGCGAGTTGCTCGAGCCTCTTCTGTTAGTTGCAATAGTGTGGTCATGCTGCGAATAGAGTTTTGCCCCATACTTGTTGGTCTCCTGTAAAAAAATCACTATTTTGCATACAATATTCGTGAATCCATAGTGTTAGTTTTAAATAGCAATAGATTAAGATGCATGCAAAAATTTCAATCAGAAAACTTATCAAATCAACAAGTTATGGCAGAGTGCAGTAATCATATCACATGCAATCCCATAATGCATACATTCCCCCCTCCAATTAGAAAAGGAATTCCATGACTATAAAGCATATGAGAGGTGTTGTGCTGACGGCAAGGCAAGGGAATGAACAATACAACAGTAAATGAAGCAGAGTACACAAATCAATGATAGGACGACAAGAGTTATGGTTATAATGAGAGCACAGTGTATAAAGATAGTTATGAATAGAAGATAGGACGCTTTGGATTGATGATAAGTTATGAAAAGAGAAAAGGGACAGCAATATGCCAAAAAGATGCTTTACTGATGGTATTCTAGCTGAAAAATGATGTGATTGATCAAAAAATAAATTTTCATGCGTAAAGGTTCAAAACAGGGAAAATGAAGGAAATAACTTCTCTGATGAAAAGGAAGAATAAGAAAATGGTATTATAGTAATAATTGACGATAAGATATAACTTCAATATCGTAAGCAGAGCCTCTGTTGCCAGCAGGCGTCCATAGCCTCGGTAGGGTTGCTTTTTAACCCATATGAGCCAGGATCCTCAATTTATAAATGGAGAGTTTTAGTGCTGTTCTACAAAAGAGATCAGTGTGCTGGTGTGGTAACCAGATAACCACACTGCCATTCACTAGGGGGTAGAAAAAGTGATCAGACCGGCTCGTGATGAGACCTCCTGTTCCAAGGATAATTTGGCCATCCAATAGATCATAACCCTGGTGTGGTGGCCATAATGGGAATGCCACTTTGTTACAGCCTTATGAACATGGTAGGCTGGCTTGTAATGAGACCCCCTATTCTCCATCTGCGAACAAAATTTTGTTGTTATTACACATTTTTATGATAAAAAGAGGGAAACTCAGTACTCCTTAAGAGCACAGATGGTGGAAGAAGTTGAACATGTCAATAGAAACAAATATACCCATAATCTCATTTATTACAGACAGAGAAGATTATAACTAGAAAGGGTGGAACCAGCATGGTATTAAGATGATCACTCAATATCATGTTCAACGGAAAACAATGCAGTAAAGTAGTATATAAATAATTGTGTCCTTTTTTGAAAAGAATCTATCATCAAGGAGTTGTCCTGTTAAAGATCATAATGTGAATGATAATAACTCGCTTCAAAAGAATCCATAATTCTTGTCCTCATAAAATAGTGTACCTCATGCCATGAAAGAGAATAAGGAAAATGTGGTTGAGATGAACTAGGAATAATCCCATAAGAGAAAGGAAGGGTTGCTCTCAAAAATACTCCTAAAGTGTTGCTTTTTTGAAGGAACAAAAAAAACACTAAAAAAGAAAGTGGTGTTCTGTGTAGGGAACAACAAAGAAAATGCATACCAAAAAAAGTAAAAATACACACAAAAAAGTGTGAAAATGCAAATGTTGTTCCTTTGGAAAAAGGAATAGCAAAAACTAAAAGTGTCGTTCCTTTAGAAAAAGAACAACAAAAACGCAAGTGCCATTCCTTTGGAAAATGAACAACAAAAATGAAAAGTGTCGAAGTGTTATTCCTTTTGAAAAGGAACAACAAAACGTGAAAGTGAAAAAGTGTTGTTCCATTCGAAAAGGAACAACAAAACGTGATAGTGCAGAAGTGATGTTCCATTTTGAAAAGGAACAACAAAACGTGAAAGTGCAGAAGTGTTGTTCCATTCGAAAAGGAACAGGAAAATGTGAAAGTGCAGAAGTGTTGTTCCATTTGAAAAGGAACGGCAACATGTGAAAGTGCAGAAGTGTTGTTCCATTTCAAAAAGGAACATCAAAACTTGAAAGTGCAGAAGTGTTGTTCCATTCGAAAAGGAACAGTAACACGTGAAAGTGCAGAAGTGTTGTTCCATTTCGAAAAAGAAAAACAACACGTGAAAGTGCAGAAGTGCTGTTCGATTCGAAAAGGAACAACAAAACGTGAAAGTGCAGAAGTGTTGTTCCATTCGAAAAGGAACAGCAAAACGTGAAAGTGTAGAAGTGTTGTTCCATTTCGAAAAGGAACAGTAAAACGTGAAAGTGTAGAAGTTTTGTTCCATTCGAAAAGGAACAGCGACACGTGAAAGTACAGAAGTGTTGTTCCATTCGAAAAGGAACAACAAAATGTGAAAGTGCAGAAGTGCTGTTCCATTTCGAAAAGAAACAGCGAAACGTGAAAGTGCAGAAGTGTTGTTCCATTTGAAAAGGAACAGTAAAACGTGAAAGTGCAGAAATGTTGTTCCATTCGAAAAGGAACAGCAACACGTGAAAGTGCAGAAGTGTTGTTCCATCTCGAAAAAGAACAGCAAAATGTGAAAATACAGAAGCGCTGTTCCATTTCGAAGAGGAACAACAGTTGTTCCATTTCGAAAAGGAACAACGAAATGTGAAAAAGGAACAGCAAAATGGACAATCATAAAATGTAAGCATGCAAAAAAAATAAATTAGCTATTCACGGCATTGATGCTGAGGATGAGTTACACTTGGAATGAAGCAACACCTAAAACAAAAAATATAAAAAAAATTAGAAAAGAAACAACAAAAACAGTATGTAAATAAATAAATTAAGTTACAACAGCTATGATGTTATGTCAAAAAAATGATCTATTCGAAAAATGTTTTGCCAGCAAAGACATGACATGAATATTCACATGGAAATCAATTCTTCATTTCTTCTATTATGAATCCATTGGGTAATGAGTTGGATTAAATTCCTTTGTTGCATTTAATATTTCTTTTAAGAATCACTTGTCCATAAATTGACCTTCTTTTTCTCGTAGGACCTGCAAAAAACGAGTATCTACCTGCAATAAAACATTAAATAATGGAGAAAGAGAGGTGCTCGGGCTCCCCTAATCCAAGAATTATGCAAAAAACTAACAATTAGTTACTTTGTAGAACAAAGCCACGAAGAAAATAACAAAGTAAAATTTATTTGTTACCTGCGGGAAAGCAGTGGTCGACCATACTAACGAGCAGTGTCTTAATCACAACTTCTTTGTTTTTCGTCCAAATTGAGTGATTCCAAAGCCAAATGAGAGCTAATTTAAAGGTTTATCTCCAGTAGAAACATGTTTTAAAGATTCAATGATATGATATGTCAGTTTTAGTTAGAACAACCTGCATAACAGAGTCATTTTCGATTACTCAGCTTAGACCAACAGTTGATATTTCAAGCATAAATTTTTCGTTTGATATTGGATTTGAATGATTCAAATTGAAAATGAAAGTAGATTCATTTATTTAGTTCCAATAGAAACAGGTTTTTAAGAGAAGAAGAATTGATAGGTGAAATATTGTAAGGAACAACCGGAAAAACATAGTTTTAAGAGTGCTGATTTACGATAGACAGCCAGTGTTTTGATCATAACTTCCCCATACGATTCGAAAATGAGTGTTTCCAATTGCATTGTAAACTAGATTCATAGGAGAATCTACCATAGAGACAGGTTTTAAAAATTCATTCATTTAGGTTTCCAGAAACTGACTGTCCCAACTCTGTTCCTAAGCTGCCCGCTAGACACCATGTCAATGTTTTGGTTCTAACTTTTTCGTTTCAAATCCAAATTGAATTATTAAAATTGGGTTATAAAGTAGATATCAAGGGATACTTAGGATAGAAATATGTTTTAAAAATATTCCCTTTTAGTCCCTCAAAACATGACTGTCCCGACTGTTTTTTCAGAAATTTCATCAAGCCCGCAAGCCAAAAAAATGTGATATTCAAACATTTTTTCAAATTGGTGATAAAAATGAATATAAATGTTTGTAGAACTATTATTTCCATTGTAATTGATCTACATACACAAGTGAATTTAAAATTTTTTATCACCGATGTTGATTTCCATAGCATGTTGCAACAAAAAACAATTAGCTTTACAAAAATAAAAATAAAAAGATGTGTTTGTTTTATTTGTTTATTTATTTTATTTTCTCCACTATCCTACTCTTCTTTGAGAATCGAATATGTTTATGTATAAGAGTATTTCCAGTGGAACCATTTTAGAAATAAAGCTTTACGTATGCACATACCCAAATTTGAAAAATGCATGTTGATAAAAATTAGGGTATGAGAAGCCAACTTCCCTTGAAAACATGGTATAAAAAATTGTTGAAATATGGAGTGATGTTGCAAAGAAATGATGCAGTGAAACCAATCTTCAATGTATCTGTTACTTTATTGATTTCTCATATCCATCAGATCATGAAGTTCTTGAGCTTTTAAAATAGCTTGTTGATACATACTATAAGAAACTTCATTTTCTTCCATAGCTTCTACAATTTTTGAATTTGAAACATTCTGAATCTTATTGTAAGTTTTCTCTAATGGCACATGTGAGATAGAATGGGTGGGAAGGGTGGGTAAATTTGGCAGTTCAACATTGTAAGCATGTTGTACTGGTTTATTGTGGTGAGGGTGTGGAATTAGTTGAGAAGGAAATTGTGTATGGAATGGAGCATTTTGATGATGTGGTTGGTTGGGTTGAGTGGATAAATTTGATATGCAAGCAAGATGATGTGGAAGAGCTGGTGGAGAATATGAAGAATGTGCTTGTGCTACAAGATGAGGGAGAGTAGTCATGCAATCATAAGGTGAACCATGCCAAGCTTGTAGACAAAATTGCTGGTGGTTATATTGAAATTGACATGGCTACTCTAGAACATGAATATTCCATAATGGATTATGCAAGTAAGAGAATGGAGAAGAAGTGTTTTGAACCATACTTGTAGGCCATGATTTCCATGGTTTTGACCTTGTTTCAGCTTCCTCGTCTCTTTGATATGCCACTTCCAAATTAGATAAGGAAGAGCAACCATCTATGGTATGCTCCTTTTGGTCATGAGTGAAAAACACTTCATCAAATTCTTCATTTTTATGAACCTGCAAAACATCCAATTTTTCATTTAGAGAGCTAATAAGATCAACTTTAAAATTTTCAAATAAAACATTGATTTTAGCTCTTATGTCTCCTATTCTTGTAGCAGATTTGGAAAAGAAGGAACAAACATCTCTAGAATTCTTAGCAGCCTTAGAGATTCCTCTTGAATACCTTATGCACAACTCACAAACATCATCATATGATAATTGAGAAACATCACCTTTTCCTATCAGATTTAAGAGTTCTAAAAAATCATCTTTGATCCCTTTAAGAATGAGTGTTTTTAAGATCTCTTTTTGCAAATGCTTATGCTTTGATTTTTGAAGGTTATATTGAAATTGATCTACATAGTCCTCCAAACTTTCATCTTCCCCTTGTATCATACTGAAAATATCTTCATTGGATTTTCAATAGTCTTGGTACTTCTTCAAGAATATATTCTTCATGTCCTCCCATGATTGGATGCAATTCCCACCTAGGCTCATGAACCATCAGAGAGTTGCTCCTTTTAGAGTCAGAGGAAACACTTTCAACCTTTGATCATTAGTGTAATAATCATATCCTCTACAAAGTATTTCAAACTCAAACAAAAATGTATGTGGATCTTCATTTGTCAAGCCATGAAAATTTGGTAAAGATGGGGAAATTATGTGCATTTGTGTCACTCCTCCTAGATCTTTGATAGGAAATTCAAAAGTAAAAATGTGAGCCATTTCTTACCATAGTATAAGATGTTCTTCATGTGTTTCTTTGAGGCTCCTTCTTCAAATGTTCCTGTCAATCGGTTAGTGAAATGGGTGGTGCTTCCATCACCACTTGCGTGAGATCATGTGATTCATTTTTTTTTAAATTTCTATCTTTTTCCTAATCATTCACACAAAAATTCAAACATCTATTTCTACCCTAGGTTCTTTAACAATTCTGTTGGAAAGCGGGTGGGGGAGCAGGGCTTTTACATGCTTCGTACGCAGGTTCTTACCTTCCGTTTTTATACCCAGTTCTTTCCTAACAGGAACTCATTAGATGCACACTACTCTTTAAAAATGGCTACACTCTCCCCGGCAACGGCGCCAAAATGTCGAGCGATAAAAAGGGTCTTTTTAACTCCTAATTACCTCACATTAATTGTTAACCGAGGGACGACTTTTTATTCCAAGAGTGTACTCAGTCTGAGGTGGCTATTTACTCAAGAGTAATGTTTTTCAGTATAGTGCTTAAAATCTAAAAGTAAATGAATGCTTGAAATAAAATCTACTTATAGCAAAATACCTTGAAGCCTAAATCATTCATTCGGAAAAATAAGCAATGTATCAGTCAAGGGTCCAGTAACAATAACTCATCCCTTTAGAAACTGATGTAACCAAAAGTAATCAAGGAACAAATCATCAATCTGGGGACTAGACAGGAAATGCCAATGCCCACTACAGTTTCAGATCGTTCTACACACCAAAGCAATCAATAATGCAAATAACAGAAAATGGAACAACAAATATGAAATGGAACAACAACTAAGAAATGGAACAGCAAGAAACTAAAATGTTCTAAACTAAATCATTCACTCAAACAACCATCAATTGAGGATACAGTAGAAATAACTCATTTCTCTGGATATTGATGCAATTGAAATCAAACATAAATAAGATCCACGATCTGAGAACTTAGGCAGCGATAGCCAATGTCCTTTACAGTTGTTGATCTCACACACAACACTAAATAACCAATTGGAAAGTGCAAAGAATTAAATCAATCGTATTACTACAACTTAATGAAAATGAGACAATTGTGCTAACTAAAAGAATGCTGAAAGGTAAGCTTAAATAATTGCAGAAAGTAAATGAATAACAACGCTAAGTATTAGAACTGAATAGCCAAACTTATATAACTGTAATGAACATAAAACTGTTAAATTGCTGGAGTGATCAGCGCAGCTTTGAAGATGAAATGAACAACGCAACAACATGCTGGCGAAAAGTAGTGAGCTATGTTAAGAAGGAAATGAACATCAACGCAATTTAAGTACAATATATAAAATAGATAAGTTCATTCAGTCTGGAAATACCAAGTAGTAAAGTTACATGATTACGATAAGTAGAAATAAAATCAAACCATCACACAATAAAGATCATGAAATAATGATATAGGAATGACAAGTGAATCCACCGGGGTTGGACCCTTAACCACCAGTGATCACTGCCAGTAGCGCTTCAGAAGATGCGAAGGAATAATAACTCTGCTTATATATTGATCATCAAATCGAACAACATTAAATTGAGTTGTGTCTTCTCAGCAGTGAGAGTCTGCAAATAAAATTACAGTTCAAAATAATACTCGTTCCATCTCTCTTTCCCCCTATCCTATCCTATTCCATCATGAGTAATCCATCATCACTGTTGAATCTCTAATTCTATGTCCTCAATTCCATCATTCGAATCCCCAAAGTCATCCCCATCTCTGATCTCTGTTTTTATTTAAATAGAGAGATCAGAGAGCAGTTACAATAGATATAATTACAACATGATTCTATTACAAAATTGGATTGTTTCCAACCAATTGATCCAAAAGAAAATATATTTCCATCTATCTTTCAACAAGAGTAGGGCGAATTTGGCTTTGCAGCTGAGATTTGGAAAACAGCCGCAACAACAAATATGAGAAAATTGTGTTCAAATAACCCTGTGTTTCTCTCAGTACAAGTCGAATTTGGGCAAACCATTCTTCAATAAAGTTAATTGGGTCCGTTGTGGACAAAACCCATGTTCCAGATTTTCCATATTCTTCTCCATTTGCTTAGAATCTCAACCGCAAAACTGTCACTCCTTATTCCAACGAATTTCTGAGTTGGCACTTTTAAAAATCAAATCTTCAATTTGGAAATTACCTTGGAGGCTAAAAATGGTAAATAATGTTATAACCAATTTATTAAAGCTATCATAGATAAAATCATGCATAATCATCAATTTATTAGAAATAAAGGAAGATAAATAATAATCATCCATAAGAGCATAAATTATTTATAAAATGGATTTAAATGATAAATTATAACAAATGATATAGTAGAGAAGAGTAAAAATAGATGAAATAAGTGTTACAAAGTGGTCGTATTCATGGCCCAACAGTTGTTTTTCCATTTCCATTTTGTAATGATTTGAAAAACTCCCCAACTGCGGGTCATTCTATTTCCCAATGGCATAGTCTATTTATTGTATGCAAAACCATTTGCAAAAGGTTGGTTGTAATTTCTGGGAGACTGTGGGAGAGAAACTCAGTTCTTCATTGTATATTTTGATAGAGAATTAATTAAAGACAACGGCTCTGGTTCATGAAATTCATGTGGTGTGAGTGTAGCAAATGTGTTCTCTTTATGTTTCATATGTATTTCCTTATGTTTCACAGTTCATTCATATTCATTTCCAGTGAAATTTTCTAAGTAAGATAAGGTATAATTCATGTTTATTGCTCTGCCTGTGGAGAAGTTTCACGTTATGTGCTCTTATTCTGTTGAAAAGGATTCATGTGTTTAAGCCCTTTTCACCCTCCTAAACAATCTTTCCATTCCGCATTATTTCAAATTTAATTGCTAGACTTTCCGCCTGTCTTGCCTCACGAAATAATTTGTGCCTTTGTGTTAAATTCTCTACTCATTGTTGGTTCGTTGGCCCCATACATCCCAGAAACTCAGTCATTTATACAAAATTGTTTCTTATTTCCATATTTATTTACCTAGCCTAAAATCAATATTTAAGTAATCTCAGACCATATCGTTTATCTATTCACTGAGTGTGACTCGGAGAGAGCCCTCTCCTGTTCTAGTAGGGCTAGCTACCAGACTAAGTGTGGTTTGTGGTTATCCTGAATTTTGCCTTCCTTCAGCCTAAGGCAGATTTAGGTGCTAACAACATCCATGCAATATCCATGACTTTAGTCTTCTGCCAACCACTCTTCCAAAAGTTCCATCTCTTCTTTTGTGCTTCCTTCCTCTAGAATAAGACTTTAATTTAGTATTACAATGTTTGGAATCTCCTTGAGTATGTCTTCATGAAGCATCTCTTCATCCTCTATAATATACTCAACATTATATTCTTGAAGAATTTCCATTTCATCGTCATCCTTCATGGAAACTTCCAATAACTTTCCATCTCCAATATCTGTGAACACATGCTTAAGAAAAAAACTCTTCAATCTCAACCATATCCTCCAACAACTTCATTTCTTCATCAACCTGCATAAGCAAATCATCCAAGTACCATTCATCACCTGCAACCATACACAAAGTGTTAGATTCAAAAATATGAGGCTTCTTATTTGATTCCTCTACCACCACATCTCCATGTTTAACCGAACCAATTAAATAGTTCATCAAATTGTTGGTAAATTTTTCCTCAACATCTTAAGCTTCCTCTTCATCAAGGAATAATCCTTATTTAAAAACATGCATTTCATATTCATTTGTTCTAATTTCTTCCTTCAATATGATATACAACCTTTGTCTTAGCTTCATTTGTAATGGATGCCATCTCACCATCTTCTTCTTCATTGTACAATAATATCTCTGGTCTTCCTCATATTCTTGTAAAAATTCCACTAGTACACTAAGATGCATTTTCAATTCAGCCATTTCCCTCTAGAAATATTGATCACTCATTTTCTTCATGCCAGTTTTCCTAGCACCTATTTTTATCTGATTACGACTTCTCTCTGAACCCACTGTATGATTATCAGTATCCATATTTACCTTTTCCTTTTGTGAATGCTCCTTGTTCACCTGTGAGCTACAACCAACCTTCTCCATATTTCAACAAGTCTTCTACTTATCTCAATACCACGTTCTCCTCTTCATAACTCCTCTCTTCTCTTCTTTAAGAAATTCTACCCACACTCACTATGGCACTGCCTTTGCTAACTTCTACCAACCTTTTCTTGTTGGAAGTTGTCCTTCTCCTACTTCCCTACTCTAGAACCTTTCTTCTCCTTTTAGAGCACGTTTTCTCCTCAACTTAAAATTTTGTTTGGATGCTATAATTTCCACTACTCACTATCTCTTTGGAGAACTTATGTTGTCCTCATTTCAGAAAGTTAATTCGCTGATCGGTTCGATCACAAATTCCTTCACTTCAGAGTTCTACATGCTCCCGCTTCTTCTGTCACAACTTCACTTGTTGCAATGGCTTTTATCTACAACTTTCATTCTCTTCCACCTTCAAACACAAATTCTTTATGACCAAAATTAATATAAAAACACCATATCCATCTTTATAAGATCTGTGCTAAGATCTTATCTCCAACAATCTTCCTTTGATTCACTTTGTTGAATCAATTCTTTTCCAGGAGCACACATTCTCTGTACTTTTTCAAAATTATCCCTCCCAAAAACATACCATCTCTTTCAGTATTTTGTAGTCATCTCCAATCTTAGAAGAACATTCCGGCTTTGATACCACTTGATGTAGGAGAAATTGAATCTTCCCTGCAATGTTCAAATTCTCAATCTAGATTACATGCAAAAATTTCGTTATTTACTCGATTAAATATTATTCACTACATCTCAAAGTATTTAAAATAACACCAAAAATAATTGAAAGATTCATACACAGAGCTTTTGGAAAATATGCATTTCCATTAAACAAAGGAAAATTGTACACGCATAAACTCATAATCATACATTTCTCTCTTAGCTTGATTCTACATTCATTTGGCCATTTATTTTCCATTTAGGTTTACAATATTTATAATAACATATACAAACAAATAAATTTTTCCTAGATTCATAAATCAATCCACAAATCACTCATGCTTTTCAAGGTAGACTTGCTTTTGCCTTATTGACGAAATATTTCCTATCCATAGCTCTTCTAAATCCTAAAACCACGTCAAATAGTTTCTAATATTTCTAAACTTTTTCTTACCTTAACAACTTGCTAATTGCTACCAAAACTTTTTTCTCCTACAACCTCTCATGATTTATTTCCTAATTTTATCATGCCTTAAAAGGCAATTTTTGTTCTTAAAAACATTATCTCTATATAAAGTTCTCTAAAAATAAAGAAATTAAAATTATTTATAATAATAAAGACCTAGTTTGGAGCTTTGTATCCAAAAATCTTGATGACTTAGAAGCTCTAATGCTCTTGCATCACTTCTCTTTAAATTCCCAGCATAATGGAAAAAGCATTAGCAACAACTTATCAGGATAGAAACTCTAGGAAGAACCCATATTTAAGGTTTCCCATTAAAGCATCTGACCTACTCTTTAAAGCACAACTTGTTGGGATGAATTTTTACAAAAGGTCACTAGAATAGAATACCTATTAACAAGGTCCACTCTACCACGTGAGCCCTTTCTTTCCTCATATTTTTTCACTTTAACTCTTCTTTGTGACCTTACACATCAACCCGACTCTACTCATCTCGACTACCCCTTAAGGCCTTCTCCTTTATACTTCCGGGGTGTAACCTATGAGAATGACTTTTCTCGGAGGTTCTGTCTCCTGGCACATTTTTTAACTGACTCTTGATGAGGGACTAATAAATTAAGTTATTATTCTTCTATGATATATTATGTCAATGCTTGGTCTACCGCCACTGCAACTTTGATCTCTCCTTCATCATCCTATCAATATTTACCTCATGATATCTACTTCTACTTGTGCATTATGTCTTGGCTCTTCCTCTATTAATATCAGTCTTAAAATATTTTCTCCTTCCTCAAGATTGAATTAGCCTCTACTCTCCTCCTACAATCACCCATATATATATATATATATATATATATATAGAATATAATATATATATATATAATATAATATATATTATTATATATCTTTGTGTGTGTGTGTGCGCACGTGTGTGCATGTGTGTGTGTTCTTTTCACCCATTTGTGAAATTCCCTTTTCTCTTCTAGATTTTTTTATGCAACCAACTCACAAAATAGAAGAAAATATAGATCAACGACTTCAAAATCAGCCTCTTTGAGGGGGCAACCTCCTTTACATTACACAAATGAAAAATGCTTGGATGATACAAATGACAAGACCTCCTTTCTATATATAGGATTCTAAGGGGTCACAATATAGTCAAAGCCAACATAACAATAATAATGTAAGGGCACAACAATAACAATAGTGGGCTTTTATGGGGCACAATAATAACAATATGGGTACAACATGGGCACACTAATAACAATAAGAGGATACAATTGTTAGCACTTAGAATGAACCTAAAGGCTGAGAAGAGGCAATTCCAAGGTAACCACAGACAAAGCTTTCGATCTAGCATCTAGCCCTGCCAAACCAGAGAGGGCTCTCTCTTTGCCAAAAAAACATGGCTGCAATAGTGAATCTTAGGCTAGCTATGAGGTGCAGGGATTTGATTTAAAAGTTGTGGGTAAAAAACAACAAGAGAAGGGACCATTTCGCTATGGATTTCGAGGCTAGTTTCCATCAGAAAACTTGGGGCAAAGTAAGTGCAATGTTCAACCAAATAAAATATTGCAAATGCAAGAAGAATAGGGGAGAAATCACGCTACCCTGCAGGCATCAATCAAGGGATGGATCTACATTAACAATGTTAGAAGACAGAGAAACACCAGGTTACTCAATAGAGAATCTAACAAAGGATGGATTATGCAAAGACAACCACTACATTTAACAACAAAACCATTGTGAAAGGAGCATCGTGTGTAGATGGATTCCTAACACATCTCTTAGATAATGCTGTAACAAGAAATAGTAGAGAAAACAAAGTATGTAAGTGAGTCTACAGGAAAAAACATACTAAACATTAAACACCATTTGGATCCCAGATCTAAAGGGTAGAAACTTCTTCATTAAAATAATATTCAAGAAAAACTTTACATATTTCCAAGAAGCTTCTCCTTGCTACAAAAATCGAACCCGTACATCTTCAACAATAATTCTATATATACCCTATTACATAATAATTATGATTTCCTCAACATAGGAATAAAAATAATTAAAACAAAAATCAAAATTAAATATTTGTTGCGGTCAAATAACATAAATTAAATTATAACTAAATAATCTAATTAAATCTCATCAAAACGGAATAATAGATTTGTTGTCAATTTGCTAAAGGTGTCATCGCTAGAAATCTGGAATGTTTTAACAGATGTTGTTTTCAAGCCTACAAACTCTACCACCATTTCACGCTCATAATTATCGTAGGCACGATCTTTTCCTCTTTCATAGTTTCTATCACTTCTTCTTGCATTGTACCACTCATCTTCAAGATCCCTATCCCCACCATCTTGACTATAATGTTCAACACTATCTCATCCATAACGGTCTCCATCTCTGCTAGAGGAATCACTATTTCTACCATATTGATCATCATCCATGTATCTATCAAATTCCCTCTCTTTCCCATATTCAGTCCGATCATCATCTCTTCCCCCATAATGGCTTCCAGATCGATCTTCGTCGTATTCATATCCACCACTAGTGCTTGAGTATGTGCTTGGCTTGTAACTTCCTCCAGTTGATGAGCTTCCTCGGTATCTATCTCTATTTGTTGCAACTTTCTGTCTCACTTCTCATATTCTCTCATTCTCATTGATAAGAGAAACAATAGCCTGAGCCTTCCTTCTAACATTTTTTCCTTGGTCTTTCTCACTCAAATAAAGATATTGAAAATCTGAGAGAGTTTGAATTTGGTAACCATGTTCCCTAACTTCATATATAACATGTTTTGATCCATATCCAACCAAATAATCAAGTACTGTCAATGCTTTGTAAACATCATGCCATTTTTTGCTAGTATCATTTGCCCTTTTCCAAAGCACACCCACAATCATCCGATATTCATGAAAATTTCTAGTGGCATCTACAATATCTGCCATCTTTGATCCATGAGGGCCCCAAGGGTCACTACTTATTGCATCAAGGACCTTCTGCTCAATTCTAGGCACCTTCAGAACTTTTTTTATAGGATGGCCTTATGCACAGTGCCAAAGGGCTACGCACAGCACCCCTTGAGGATGGCCCTATGTGTAGCGCCAAAGGGATACGCGCAACGCCCCTAGCTTCTCTGTATCACTTCTTATATCATGGCTGCGCTCTTTGTATCCGGTCTAAATGGAATCGTCATCTGCCTCCCCACTGTATTGGGTCACAAGTTGGTGCAAGAAGATGGAAGCTTCCAGTCTTGCCATGTCCATGCCTGGAACTTTTTGGGACATAAAACAATATTGCATTGAAACAATCGGCAACATTTTTTACACCAGTGATCTCTTGCATTGTAATGGGTTTCATAGGATGTCTTTGGCACACTGTAATGGCTCTTGCTCATGGAAATGATTCTCGCAGATGATGGGCGATGCCTCCCAATGCTGGTTGTCCTACATTGATGTGAACCTAAGGATGGTCCTATGTGCAGCAACACAGTCCAGAAGCGCAGCACCTGAAGGGAGTGCACAATGCCAAGAGGAAATGTACAAGGCCTGAAGGGAGTGCGTAGTGCCAAGAGGAAATGCATAGCGCCTCCACCTTGGATTGACTTGGCTTTGATTTTTGACTTGTGTTTGTTGTGGATGCAGGGGTGCATGGGATTTGGAGCTGAACTAGGCCTTCTCAATCTCTACCTTCACCTTCTTAAGATTCTCAATAAGATGAGAAGCACTCTTACAAACCTTAGACTCTCAACTCTTTACTAAATTGACTTCATTTTGCAAGTTCTCCACTACTGGTTTTGTGATAGCTTGCTTTCTTTCTAGATCTTTTGTAGCACCAAGATCTTGTGTAATAGCTAATTTTTGTTTTCTAATTTGTTTTGCTACTGCAGAAGCCTCATGTGCTATGGCCTCCCTCTCAGCGGTAATTGAAATCCTTTCCTTTTCTACTTCCATACAAGCCTGTTTAATAAGGGCATGAGATTCATGAGCTGCAACAATCTCCTTCTGAAGCTCCTTTGCCCTAATTACATTTATTTCTACTTTGGGTAATTTCCTCTTTTGCTTGTTTGATGACAAATACCTTGGTTTCCATGCAAGTTTTGAACTCTTGTTTCAGCTTTCTAAGCTCTTTTTTGGCATCTTCCAGCTCAGCTATAGCTGCTATAAGCTCAATGCCAACCTGTATTATCAGCCTTACCATTATCTATCTTTGTAGCACATACTTCTTCAGCACGAAGCCTAGCAATTTTAGAAGCCTTATAAGCCCTTTCTCTAAATTCTGTTGCTTTTCCCAATTTCCAAGACAAATCCTTGACAACTTTCTTAGCTTCTGTCAGTTCAACCTGAGCTTGAGCCTTTGTTGTCTCTGTTTTTTTCAGTTGTTCCCTTGACTTAGCGAAGTCCTTTTGCAGAAGATGCAGTTGAGTTTCAGCAAGTCTCTAAAACCTTTGCTTAGCTTCTCACCATGGCATCATAGTCCATAATAATTTCCTCGCCCAAGTTTGTTGGACAAAACAATGGATTTTGCATCTTTGGTAGCATAGTGCCAATCTAATAGCTTTTTAATATGATCATGCATAGTTGCATTAGTAATCTTGTTGGAACAAACTGTTGTCGAGTCATAAATGTTGGAATAGTTGAACCTCCCCAAGATTCATACCTATAAATCTCCAAGCAATTCTTCTCTAGAACTATGAGACCAAAAACTGTATACCTTTCACCAACAATATCATTGTCAGCAATGTACAGTGCCCTTTGGACAAATTCATGGATATTTCTTTCAATCAAATCAGAGAAACGAGCTCGCCATATGTTGAGATGAGGATTAGAAACATAATAATAGACATCAAATGCTATGTTCTCTTCTTCTCTATCACTTTCCAGCCACTGGCATCTCCTAGCTTCCTTTGGATCATTAAATACATGAACTGCTGCATAGGGAGATCTTTGAGTCAACCATTCATTCGGTAATATCTTCTGATCCGGGAGCCAGTTTTGGGAGTGTGATATATCGTTGGAAATATCTTTCCAAGCTTCTTCTGGTGGACACAATTATGACATGTTTTCCATTGAAGATCATGTGCAAAACATCTCTAAAAACTGGACATAATAAGAGCCCACTTTGATCCCTGGTGATAGGCTGCGAAGACTGGAACTAACATTGGCCTTATGGGGATGGTGTTATCGGGAAATCTAGTGTCTATGCAGAGCTGCTAGTCCCACTAACACAGGTAGCTATCTTAGAAAAAAATAGATTAAAGTTTCTTTCGTTTCCCTTTACGATAAGTATATAGGAGAGGAGAAAAGAATACCAACCTCAATCTTTCGCTTGGTTCCTTGCTTGTTCCTTATCCCCTTTGACGGATCTTTGCCACTCCTCCCTTGGCTACTCTACTTCAAAGAGTACCTATAAAGTCAAAGCAACATAATACCTTCAAAGTGCAGAGATCTACAATCATAAACAATATAGGACCAGATATATATATTGACCACACAAATGCATATATAATCAAACATACAAGAATGTGGAGGAAAACTTGAATATATTTATTGATATAAAGATTAGAAGAGAGGATTACAACCCATTGATCTGACCCAATGTCATCCTCCCAGCATGAAAGCCCTTCTTCACCTCATGAAAAGCTTAGATAACCCAACACTATGATATTCCACTAGGAAACCAACAACACTTCCTTACAAGATACAAGATTCCAGCCTCTGGATCTCTGGGATGAGGGATCCATATATATATGATTGCAGGGGGGCGATTCAGCTTCTGGGATTTTGATTAGTGTCTTCTCTCTGATAGTTCTTGATTCCACTTGGAGATTGATGATCTCTTTCTCATCCCTGGGCGAATTCAGAGAGGCAAGTGTCACAGGAGAAGTTTCTGGAAGATTCCATGATCATCCACCTTGCAAACTGTCTTTGCCATTTGTCTACTCTTTCCCATCACACCCTACAGAAGGGCTTTCCAGTATGCATTGCACTTTTTACACTGAGTAGGTGAGATGCATCGTACCCATAGCACTGGGCACTCTGTATGGTCTAGTTTTGACCAGTTCTAAGCATTTTTATTTGGAGAACTTCTGGGAGATGATTTAATCAGCTGACCTTGTTCCTTTAGGGGATGAAACAACACTTTTAGGGACTCAGAAGCCCTTGGTTTATGGACATATGTGTTTGGGGTTGCAATGCCCAAATATGTCTATAACACTTCTTGATAGGCATATTCAATGGTCTTCAGACTCAGCAAGTTGATCTCATCCTATATGTCATATCTTAAGCCATTGATATATCTAGCTACCTTCTCCATATCATCCTTTGCATGTCCTACTCTAATACTCAATCTATAAAACTCTTCTGTGTATTCTTTAACAGACATTCCTTTTTTCCTTAAATTCTGTAACTGTTTGAAAATATTTAACTGATAATATTTTGGCATTAATTTAGCTGTCATTTTACTCACCATTTTGTCCCATTTCTTGATCTTAGACTTTCCTTTTCTTGTTCTAGATGTTTGTAGTTCATCCCACCAAATAACTACATGACCCTTCATTCTGGTAACTGCAAATTTCACCTTCTTTTTGTCATCAACCTCTTCATAGTCAAAATATTTGTCCAATGAACTGATCCAATCCATTAGCTCTTCTGCTTTGAGACTCCCTTCATACACAGGAATTTTGACCTTTGGTTTTCCACCTACTTTATCCAACATCTTAATAATTTTGGTAGTTTCATTTTCCTCCTCTTCTTCTTCCTTAGAAGATTCTTCTACAGCACTAGCAACTCCTTCATTAGGCATTCTTCTCTGAGTAGTCTCCATTGTGTCCATACTTGTACGCAGACTCCGGATCTCCTCCAACAAAACTGCATTTGCTTCAGGTCTTCCTTGACCTATGCCAGCTCCTCTCCTTGGCAGCATGTTTACTATAGTCAAATTCAATCTCTGGGCTTTAATACCGAAAATGACGCAAGAGGTCAATTGAACAACAATTGAACAACACTGATTGAACAACAATTGAATAGCAATTGAAGAGCACTGGTTGAATGACAGCTGAACAACAATTGAACAACAACCAAACAAAAATTGAAGAGCACTGATTGAACAATAACTAAACAGCAACTGAACAAAAGCAATTGAACAACAATTGAATAGAAATTGAATAGCATCGATTGAACAACAACTGAACAACAATTGAACAACAATTGAACAACAAATTTTTGAAAAGCAATTGAACAACATCGGTCCAACGTTGAATTCCTATGTTGACTTTCCCTTTCTGCACAGGTGCTTCACTCTAAATCGTTGATCAAAGTGTGTTGGATCCAATGGTTCACAACGATATCACCCAGGGAACTTGTGTGACACTTAATCGCCTGTACAGAGCCGATATGGTTCATAAACTCTTGGTCTATAAAAGTTCGGGTCCAGATTTGAGATAATCGTCTAATTATATTAAAACCTGATATCCATTGGATAATGAAGCCCATCAAATCCTACGACTAGTGCTCTTCAACTAACACACGGATTAAAAAAAAAAAAAAAGCCTAAATTCGTCATTGAATATGACCCAAAAACTTGAATTTACGACCGACTGCTAAGATTGACTACGGGTCTTCAACCACGATCAAGCCTCTTTGATCTGCTACCCTGCCATTAATACTAATGACTGCAATTAGGACATAAACACTAAGATTTACAACTAAAATGTGAAAACAGGGAAAATAACCGATTTAGATTCAGAATGGAAATACACCGAGATAAATGAGAGTTTCCACCGGGATTAACACAAAGATACACACTTAAATCAAATTCCTTCAATATAATAATAGTTACGGAGTCTCAACCATCTCTCTCAACTACAACAAATTTAACAGACCTCTGTTTCAATCTCAAAACCCTCTTTATCACTCAACTCTCGCCTCTCACTCAAATCTCAATCATCTCAGCTAATCCCTCTTCATTACCTTTTCTTCTCTTTATGAGTCGAATCCTAATCTATCTGCACTAACAATTCAATCTCTATTTTAATCATTCTAACAATCAAATCTCTATTTTCAAGCTCCATTACACACCTACGCTAACAACTTATCCCTTAATCTAAAACAAGACAATTTCCTAACTATTACAATAATGAAATACTGATCATTTTCAAGTGATCCAACCTTCTTGAGTAAAACTAACTTTT
Source organism: Pinus taeda (assembly GCA_000404065.3). NCBI lineage: Eukaryota > Viridiplantae > Streptophyta > Pinopsida > Pinales > Pinaceae > Pinus > Pinus taeda. The sequence continues at coordinate 71,266 of APFE030428156.1, forward strand.
GACCACTCAGGTCAATGAATTCAACTCATTTAGCCACAACATGTGAACAAACCATCACATAGTTGGTTAAGTCCAGATGCTACTGCATCAGACTCCCGAGGAAGAAAGGAATCATCCCTCAGACTTTCAAGGTTTACTCCATATTTCTGCAACTCTGTTGTTTTCAACCAAGTAGCATCCTCCACTAGCTATCCCTTCCATTTGGCTAGATATTGAAAATAAACCTTTCCTCTGGTTCTTTTGGATACTCTTTTCTCCAAAACAGCTTCCACCTCTCTCTTAACTGTCTTTGCCATTTGTTCTTCCAAGTTCAAACTTTGGACTTCATCTTCTGTAGTTTCCTCCTATAGCTCTATCTCTGTCTCTTTGTATGGATACAAATCTGCAACATTGAAGATAGGTGATATTCCAATCCCTTCTGGCAATTCGACCTCATATGCATTTGTTGAAAATTTCCTATTTTCTTCATTTTGAGTTTGTTGTAGGTTCCAACAAGAAATATTTCCTTCCTTAGATATACCATGACCAATTCATCCACTTGGTACTCCTTGTCTCTTCTTTTCAGGTCTTCCCTTTGCTTGTACTTGTCGCTGCTTTGTTGCAATTTGCCTTTGACCTCTTCTTGTTTTTTTTCGCATTTCTTTGGTGAACTCTTCAGCCTTCGCACGTTTCATCTCTTGTTTCCCCAACTCATATATGTTTCTAGGATTCATCCCAAGAATGATTTTAAATGGGCTCATACCAGTATTCTGATTAAGAGTATCATTATAAGAAAACTCTATATGTGCTAGTGCCAAATCCCACTTTTTGGGATTATTGTATACCAAGCTTCTCAATATGTTTCCCAAGCTTTTGTTTACAACTTTAGTTTTCCCATCTGCCTGAGGATGGTAAGCTGAACTAAAAATGAGGTTTGCACGTAGTTTCTTCCACAACATCCTCCAAAAGTGTCCTATAAACTTTGTATCTCTATCAGACACAATAATTACAGACAATCCATGTAATCTTACAATTTCTAAAAAAAATAAATGGGCAATGTGAGTTGCCTCATTATTTTTCCTGTAAGCAGTGATGTGACCCATTTTGAAAATTTGTCTACAACAACATAAATAGAATCATGCCCTCTTTGATTTTTTGGCAAACCCAAAACAAAATCCATGTTGATCGCATCCCAAGGCCTGGCTAGTACTGGTAATCGCTAGTACAATCGTGTATTCTGGCTTCTCCCTTTAGCTTGTTGACATATCCTGCGCTTCTCAAAAAATCTCTTAACATCAATCTGCATCTTTGGCCAGTAGTAAAAACAGTTTACTTGAGCAAAGGTTTTATCCTGTCCAAAATGTCCAAATAAGCCTCCACTGTGTTTCTCTTTGATTATGTTTTCCTTCATAGAACATTTGGGAATGCACGGTTTGTTATTTTTAAACAACAAACTTCCATGGACAAGATAATCCAACCACTAGCTTCTATTATGGATTGATGGGTTTTGTACAGTTTCATAAATATCTTTAAATTTTGCACCATCTTTATACATATTAGCCATTTCTTCAAATCCTACAACACTATCTTTTAGTTCTTGCATAATCAAACTTACCCTTCTTAAAGCATCAGCAACCTTATTCATCTTACCGCTGGTATGCTTTATTACAAAAGTGAAATTTTGCAAGAACTCTACCCATTTGACATGTTTCTCACTCAAATTTGGTTGGTTGTTAATAAACTGCATTGCATGATTGCCTATATACAATATAAACTCTCTTGGTCATAGATAATGTCTCCATTTCTTTGAGGCCTGTACAATGGAATATAATTCCTTATCATAAGACGAATACTTCCTTTTAGCATCATTCAACTTCTCACTAAAATACGCTATCGGCCTTTGTTCTTGGCTCAATACTACTCCAATCGCCACTCCACTAGCATCAGTTTCACCTTGGAATAAAGCTTTGGCTTCTCTGTGATTTTCATCTTTAGAAACTTAAAATTCTTGTCCATTGCTTCCATCCACTTGAATGGCTAATTAGTCTCCTTGATTGTTTCAATAAGTGGTGCACAAATCTGACTAAACCCTATGATAAATTTCCTATAAAAACTTGCAAGACCATGCAAACTTCTTACCTCAAATATATTCCTTGGAATAGACTAGTTCCAAATTGCTTGGACTTTCTTCGGATCCATTTTTAATCCTTCCTTCGAAATTATAAATCCCAAGTAGACTAATTCCTTTTTCATGAAACTGCACTTCTTCAAATTTATCAACGGTTTCTCCTTTTGTAAGGTCTTAAGAACCAATTTAATGTGCTCCAAGTGTTCTTCTCTGCTTTTACCGAAAATTAAAATGTCATCAAGATAGACAATAATAAACCTACCTGCATATTCCTTCAGCACTTCATTCATCAGTCTCATGAAGGTATTGGGTGCATTAGTGAGCCCAAAAGGCATCACTAACCACTCATATAAGCCATTGTTTATCTTAAATGTTGTTTTCCACTCATCTCCTTCCCTGATTCTTATCTGATGGTAACCACTCTTTAGATCTATCTTAGTAAAATATTATGACCCACTCAGTCATTCCATCAAGTCATCCATATGCAGCAAAGGAAATTGGTACCTGATAGTAATTTTGTTGATGACTCTAGAGTCTGTACACATTCGCCATTCGCCTCCTTTCTTCGAGCTTAACATTGTCGGCATCGTACATGGGCTAAGGCTCTCCCAAATTAGCCCTTTATCCATCAGCTCCTGCACTTGCCTTCCAATTTCTACATTCTCCTGACGTGTCAACCTGTAAGTGGCTTTGTTTGGCAAACTCACTCACAGTACCAAGTTAATGTGATGACTAATACTTCGAATAGGTGGAAATGCATTCGACAACTCATTCACAACGATGTCAGCAAAATCATCTAACAATATTTTAACTTCTTTAGGAAAATCTTCCATGTTCATTGAAGTTAAAATTACCTTTGGTTTGCCCACAATAGCAAAATGCAACTCCTCATTTTTCACAACCTCCTATAGCAGCTCCTTTCCACTCATCAGCATAATGTTCCTTTCTGGTACTTCCTTATCTTCTTCCTTCTACAATGGTAACAACGTATGTCAATGCCCATCCTTTTCTATTGCGTAGGTGTTCCTCTGTCCATCATGTATGTCTCTTTGATCATACTTTCATGGTCTCCCCAGTAATATATGACAAACATCCATTGGCATTACATCACATAGGACCACATCCTTGTAAGTGCCAATCTGGAATTCTACTTTACACTATTGTGTTATAGTGATCTGGTGTCCCTTCTGCAACCATGTTACTTTATAAGGTGTTGAATGTTCTATCTTCAATAGCCACAACTTGTCTATCATTTCTGTAGAAACAATATTGTTTGTGCTCTGACTATCTATCACCATCTTATAGCACTTCCCTTTTGCCTTGCAAACAATTACAAACAAACTCTTTCTCTGTGTTGGTTTTTCTAATTCCTTCTCTGCTTTGAGAAATATCCCTTTTAATAATAATGATTCTCCTACCTTAGGTCCTTCTTCTTTATTCACAATATGAGGTTTCCCTTCTGCTGCAATAGCCACATTCACATTTCGTTGGTCTGTTGTTTTGTTATGAGGACAATCCCATGATCCGTGTCCCCATTCTCCACATGTGTAACATCGAATGTCTCTTCCTAAACCCCTTCCTCTGGATGAAAACCTTCTTCTACCAAAGTCTCCTCTTTGTGGTGATTTGTTACTTGAACTTCCAGCTTCATTCTGATGTTGCTGAAACCTTGTTCTGGTAGTTCCTCTATCTCTTACTAAACTTTTCCCTCTATTCCTCTGATTTTGGTTTTCTCAACATATACTCTTCTGCCTTCAAACCTGCTTGATAGGCATCTTCAATGGTCTTCAGAATCATCAAGTTGAGCTCATCCTATATGTCATATCTTAAGCCATTGATATATTTGGCTACCTTCTCCATATCATCCTTTGCATGCTCTGCTCTAATACTCAATCTATAAAACTCTTCTGTGTATTCTTTAACAGACATTCCTTTTTGCCTTAAATTCTGTAACTGTTTGAAAAGATTTAACTGATAATCTTTTGGCATAAATTTAGCTTTCATTTTACTCACCATTTTGTCCCATTGCTTGATCTTGGACTTTCCTTTTCTTGTTCTGGATGTTTGTAGTTCATCCCATCAAATAGCTACATGACCCTTCATTCTGGTAACTGCAAATTTCACCTTCTTTTTGTCATCAACCTCTTCATAGTCAAAATTTTTGTTCAATGAACTGATCCAATCCATTAGCTCTTCTGCATTGAGACTCCCTTCATACACTGGAATTTCCACCTTTGGTTTTCCACCTACTTTAGCAAACATCTTGATAACTTTGGTAGTTTCATTTTCCTCCTCTTCTTCTTCCTCAGAAGATTCTTCTGTAGCACTGGCAACTCCTTCATCAGGCATTCCTCTCTAAGCAGTCTTCATTGTGTCCATCCTTGTACGCAGACTCTGGATCTTCTCCAACAGAATTGCATTTGCTTCAGGTCTTCCTCGACCTATGCCAAATTCTCTACTTGGCGGCATGTTTACTGCAATCAAACAAAATCTCTGGGCTCTGATACCAAAAATGTTGCAGGAGGTCAATTGAACAACAATTGAACAATTATTGAACAAAAACCAAACAGCAATTGAACAGAACCAATTGAACAACAATTGAACAGCACTGATTCAACAACAACTGAATAGCAATTGAGCAGCAATGATTGAACAACAACGGAACAACAATTGAGCAACATCGATTGAACAACAACTGAACAACAGTAATTGAATAGAAACTGAACAACAATTGAACAGTAGTGATTGAACAACAGCTAAACAACAATTGAACAACAAGTTTTTGAACAGCAATTGAAAAGCATCCCATATTGACTTTCCCTTTTTACACAGGTGCTTCACTCTATGTCATTGGTCAAATCATGTTGGATCCAATGGTTCACAATGATATCGCCTAAGGAAATTGTGCAACACTTAACTGCCCATACGGAGCTGTTATGGTTCATAAACTCTTGGTCTATAAGAGTTCAGGTCTGAATTTGAGATTATCATCTGATTATCTTAAAACCCGATATCCATTGGATAATCAAGCCCATCAAATCCTACGGCTAGCGCTCTTCAACTAACACATGGATAAAAAAGCAAGCCTAACTCTGTCGTTGACTGTGACCCAAAAACTTGAATTTGCGACCGACGGCTAAGATCGACTATGGGTCTTCAACCACGATCAAGCCTTTATGTGCTCTGTTACCCTGCCATTAATACTAATGACTGTGATTCGCACATAAACACTGAGATTTATAATTAAAATGTGAAAACAAGGAAAATAACCGAATTAGATTCACAATGCAAATACACAGAGATAAACAAGAGTTTTCACCAGGATTAACACACAAATGGACACTTAAATCAAATTCCTTCAATATAATAATAGTTACAGAGTCTTAGCCATCTCATACAATTACAACGAATTTAAAAGACCTCTGTTTCAATCTCAAAACCCTCTTTATCACTCAACTCTCGTCTCTCACTCAAATCTCAAACATCTTAGCTAATCCCTCTTCATTACCTTTTCTTCTCTTTATGAGTCGAATCCTACTCTATCTGTAATAACAACTCAATCTCTATTTTAATCATTCTAACAATCAAATCTCTATTTTCAAGCACCATTGCACACCTACGCTAACAACTTATCCCTTAATCTAAAATAATACAATTTCCTAACTATTACAATAATGAAATACAAATCATTTTCGGCAGATCCAACCTTCTCAAGTAAAACTGAATTTTTACCACTAAGGTCAATGAATTCAACTCATTTAGCCACAACATGTGAACCAACCATCACATTTCTAGCTAAGTCCAGATGCTCCTGCATCAGACTCCCGGGGAAGAAAAGAATCATCCCTTAGACTTTCAAGGTTTACTCCCTACTTCTACAACTTTGCTGTTGTCAACCAACTAGCATCCTCCACTGGTTTTCCTTTCTATTTGACTAGATATTGAAAATAAACCTCTCCTCTGGTTCTTTTGGATACTCTTTTCTCCAAAACAATGTTCACCTCTCTCTTAACTGTCTTTGGGATTTGTTCTTCGCAGTTCAAAGTTTGGACTTCATCTTCTATAGTTTCCTCCTATAGCTCTGTCTCTATCTCTTTGTATGGACACAAATCTGCAACATTAAAGATGGGTGATATTCAATCCCTTTTGGTAATTCAACCTCGTATGTATTTGCTGATAATTTCCTATTTTCTTCATTTTTAGTTTGTTGTAGGTTCCAACAGGACATGTTTCCTTCCTTAGATATACCATGACCAATTCATCCACTTGGTACTCCTTTTCTCTTCTTTTGATGTCTACCCTTTGCTTGTACTTTCCGTTGCTTTACTGCAATTTTCCTTTGACCTCTTCTTGTAGTTTTTGCATTTGTTCGCCGAACTGTTCAACCTTCGTACTTCTCATCTCTTGTTTCCCCAAATTCCTTAGCTCATATACGCCTCTAGGATTCATCCCAAAAACAATTTGAAATGGGCTCATACCATTACTTCTCTTAGGAGTATCATTATAAGCAAAATCTGCCTGTGCTAGTGCCAAATCCCACTGTTTGGGATTATTGTACACCAAGCTTCTCAATATGTTTCCCAAGCTTCTGTTTACCACTTCAGTTTGCCCATCTATTTGAGGATGGTAATCTGAACTGAAACTAAGGTTTGCACCTAGTTTCTTCCACAGCATCCTCCAAAAGTGTCCTATAAACTTTGTATCCCTATCAGACACAATAATTATAGGCAATCCATGTAATCTTACAATTTCTGGAAAAATAAATAAATAAATAAAATAATAATGGCAATGTGAGTTGCATCATTAGTTTTCCTGCAAGCAATGAAGTGATACATTTTTGAAAATCTGTCTACAACAACATAGATATAATCTTGCCCTCTTTGAGTTTTTGGAAAACCCAAAACAAAATCCATGTTGACCCCATCCCAAGGCCTGGTTGGTATTGGTAATGGCAGGTACAATCCTGTATTCTGGCTTCTCCCTTTAGCATGTTGACATATCCTACACTTCTCAAAATGTTCAAATAAACCTCCATTGTGTTTCTCTTTGATTATGTTTTCCCTCATAGTACATTTGGGAATGCATAGTTTGCTATTTTTAAACAGCAAATTTCCTTGGACAAGATAATCCAACCACCAGCTTCTATTATGGACTATTGGGTTTTCTACAGCTGCATAAATTTCTTTAAATTTTGCATCATCTTTATACATATTAGTCATTTCTTCAAATCCTACAACACCAACTTTTAATTCTTGCATAATCAAACTTACCCTGCTTAAAGCATCATCAACCTTGTTCTTGCATAAATCTCGATTGTTGATTGCTCAAGCCCATTGACATGGCAAGTGGGCCCCATCCATCTCTGTTGCCAATTCTGTCAGCTGACACTTCCATTAATACTTTCAATATTCCGACCACTCCACAGCTATCTTGATTTCTGGCACCTCTGACAGCCGACACCTGGAAGCTAATACAAGTGGTGGATAAGACATGAAATTAAATGCATTCAATGCTACCTACGCACCAAAGGATTTCAAAATTCAAATGTTTTCGCGCTTGATTTCAAATTGTAAAATTGCTCGCAAAATTTCTGCAATAGGTTGTTGAATGGGGAATAGATGTCTCTCTACTTCTTTTGAGCTTTCGTCATTGGCACCATCCCCCACTACAACAACACCCAAAACAACTCCATAATGGACATAAATAAGAGGCTCCTCATGGCAAGAGCTGCGAGTGCTCTTTCTCAAGCTGGGGTTGGCGTCATGGATATGATTTGGGATCAAATGAAGGTATTCAAGCAAGTTGGGGTCGTGGATATGATTTGGGATCAAATTAGGTATTCAATCTATGTAAGCTTCCTTCACAACCTCACTAAAATCCCCTCCAACACCATATTATGATCCCAACACTTTTAAAATTTATATTGGGAAGAAAAAACTAATTTACTTTATTCCATTTCCTTTTAATTGATATTAGTTTGCAGTGGAGGATACGCAGCAATTGAGTTGAAGGTAGAGAGTAGAAGATTAATTCGAGCATAACCAAAACAAGTAGTTGATACAGTTATTAAAGAGGTTAACTGATTACCATATCTTGGAAGAAGATCACTTTCATGAGGACGATGTAGCGGTATAGAGAAAATATTTTCAAGGTTGATTCAACTAATTCCAACTGAGTACCAAATTAATTTGTTCGATTCAATTAATTTGCAAGTCCAGCAAACGCTCTTGTTAGGAAAATATGTACTATGAATGCATTTGCATATCATTTTTATCATTTTATTAATTATCAGTTAGGAAAGTGCTATAGAATTTCTGAGTTTGAAGTTGCAGGTTGAGATAAACTGCATTGTGCATGACCATATTACACTTAATCCATAAAATTGGCCTTATTTTACATGTTAGTTTCCTGATAAATTTCCAATTAGACTCGTTGACTATTATAATTCTAAAAAGAAAAACTAATTATGAATACATAAGTTTCCAACTAAACTTGTTGACTCTTATAATTCTAAAAACAAAAGCTAATTCTAAATACAAGTAAGATAATGATGAATTTTTGAGACTAATAAAAATGTGTAAATTATTTAGAATCTATTGAAAATTATTCGATTCACATCATGTTTTCATGTAGAAGGACTTTTTCTATTCAGTTCTTGAAAGCAATTTTTTGATAATAAAAACATCTATTTGTATAAAAACTTTTTTAATTATATTTTAAATTTTTAGAGGTTTTGAATATAAATTAGTTGACAAAATATTTTTTGAAATTGTAACATTTTTAATTATATTTTAAATTTCTATAGGTCCTTGGATATAAATTAGTTGGCAATATTTTTTGAAATTGTTGCTTCAAATTCTGTGTTAATTATTTTCGTCGAGAGACTACTTTTCGATCATAATTAACCTTATAGGAGTAAGAACCTAACTTCCTTGATTCCAGAACTTCAAAGTAATATTTTTAACAAATTAAATATGCAATAAACAATTTATTATTACTACCAAAACTAACTTAACTTTTAATAATAGTAGTACAACCTTGAAGTTAGAGGATTCCAAAATGCAATGTTTTCTCTTTCCTAAAACTTGTAAGACCTTTATGTCCCTAAATAAAACAAGAGATTTTTTTTATGACGTAATAGACAAAAACAAGATGAAGATTTCTTATTTCAAATAATTTATTTATTACCTATTTGAAGTCGGTGGTAATTTGTATTGGATAGTTTTCCTATATGAAACTATTTTGTTTAGGGGTCTTATTACACTATACGTAGTCATAAGAATATGCTTATTTAAATTTGTTTAGTCTTGCATTATGTTTAGTTATAATATTTACATTATACCTAGTCATAAGAATAACAAGGTTTCTCAATAAATAAAATAAATAGAAAAATAGTTTAGCTATTAAAGGAGGGTAAAATATTTATCTATTTTTAATTGTAATATGCCAAGTCACTTTATAATACTCATTTTTTTTTTAGTTTGACTCTAGGAAGGAGACATAAGTTCAAAAGAACATTAAAAAAAAAAATTGTAAATACATTGTTGTATGGCAAGGTTCTATGTGGCAATGGAATGTAAAGCTCTTGTTTGGTAACTAAAGACTCATCATCTTGATTGGTATTTAAAATAGTGAAGTATTTAAATCATGTCTGTAATATTGTTTAAAAAAAGTATTGTGAACTATAATTGCTTTAATTGACGAGTTTAAAATTTGTAAAAAAAAAATATAATAATTCAAATTAGTATAAAACTTAGATACCAACACACTTTCCTCTTGAAATATCCAAGACAAATGAGAGGTGGTATATTGCAACTTTTAGATTTTGAGTTTAAATTTGAAACTCAAACAAACTGCCCCATCACATTTAATATTTAAACTACCTTGCCAACTCACCATATCACTTACTCAACCATTTGGAAAAATGGATGACCAAAATATGGGAAGAAGATGAGATTGTAAAAGTGCCAAGAATATCAATACCATACATACATACATATGGATAACATAGTCTTAAGGACTCTTTATCTTGGTGGATAGTTCTCATCATTCTCCCAATGTTATCGGTTAATTAATGGATACATTGAAAATATAGATTTTGGAATTAATTCAAGAAAAACTATGACCTTAATAATTCTAGCCAATAGGAACTGTAACCCATAGTAACTCTAACCAATGAGAACTATTACCACAATGTCTCTAGTTGGCAAGAACTTTGATCAATGAATGAATAAAATGATTATAGGTCATTGGTCATAATAGTTCCCTCATTAAGAAATTACCTATAACTACGACTAATAAACATTGGTTATATTTCTTGTGAGTCAAGGTTCCTAACTAACAAAAGAATTATTCCCTAGAACTATGAATGAAGAGCAAAGATCATAGTTTGATTTCATAGTCAAAGCTCTCACATCATAATTCTTGTTGTCATAATTCTTGTAAAATAAATTCATAGTTCCTAATTTACAAGGGAACTATGAACAACAAAGGAATGATTCCTAAGGTTATATTTCATGAGGGTCAAAGTTCTTGAGGTCATAGTTACTATGCGTCATAATTCCTAAGGGTTAAAGTTCTCAAGTGCATAGTTCTTATATGTCATAGTTACTATGCGCATAGTTCTTGTGGGTCGTGTTTTCTATTGGTTAGAGATCCCAATGATAATAAAGCTCTTAAACTTTATTCAATGAGAGTCGATGAAGTGCCTATTAGAAAATGAGAGACGGAGGGAAATATAAATAGAGAGAGATGGAGAGAGAGAGAGAGAGAGAGTAGAAAACATGTAAATGGAAATATAGAAATAAAGTGTTGGGAATATATTAGTCATAATGTTATAAACAACAATTACATCCATACGATTCCATTCCATCAAATTCCACAATATGAGGGTTTTCAAATTCCACAAAAGCAATGTTTTCAAATTTCAAAAAACTAAGGTCTTCAAATTTCACTTCAATATACATCGACAAACATCGACAACTTCTTATGCATGGTCAATATGGTGTGTTCACTCACATTTTCTAATTATGCAATCAAATTTGAACTCACTATGTCGGAGTTTCCACATTCCACATTGCTATGGTTTTCAAATTCCACAAAGCAAGGGTTTTCATAGTGCATAAAACTAAGGTTTTCAAATTGCATAATTATATTTCTAATAATTCACACACACTTTTGAGCCATGCTAAGCAAGTAGCCTTGCTGGGGTCCTAGTTGGTACCTTGGGCCTTACTGAGCCTAGATAACTAGGAACACATGTGAATTCCTAAGAACAAGTACACATTCCTGTGGGCATGTGTTCCTCAAGATAGCCCCATTTCCACTTCTAGGGTCATCATTCTTGTGCAAGTGCCCTTAGTTGATTCTCACTAGTTTTTTCAATTATGCATAATCCTTCTCAAGCTCTCATCATAGAATTTCTCACAAAATTCCTTCATACACTTAGTGTTAGGTGTTTTCTCATTAGTCTACATATTTTCTTTATTTTACCACATATGAAGCCATTTCCACACATATTCGATTCCACAACCACTTGCCACATGCTTATTTATAATATAACAATAGAGTGCTAAGTTATTTCATCATGACCATTCCCTAATGAAAAAAGCCTCCATCATATTCTAGTTGATTTCTTACACTTGTTTGAGAAACTTCCACATATTTAACTTTATGTATCTATATATTACTCTTTTATATTTATCTCATCATTCTAGATTTGTCATGGTTATGAGCACTACAATAGGTTATCATCATTCATTTCTTAAAACCCCCATTTACTTATACTTATTTTTCTATCTTCTCATAGGTTTGTATTCTTTGAGGGGTAAGTTTCTTCAAATTTTGACTTCATTCATATGTAATTTCGGGAATTGTGATACTATTTCCCATTTATAATTTATCTTGTTTCAGATTGAATTATTATAGTGTTCTTCATCTATCTCAATGCTTTCATAGTGGAAGAATTAAATGAATCAACTTGTATAGTATTTTTTATCAATGGGTCCTAATTTGGGTATGAATTCTTCCAAAGCCATTTTGAGGCATTAAACGTTTTTTTCTAGGCTAAAAAAATTATCATTTGTGCGAGACCATCCGGTATTCGAACTTTGTATGCAAAATTTATGCTTCTCGCAATTTTATCTACCATACTAACCACCATGCTACAAGTCGATGTCACGTTAATCCCCATTAGTCATGCATATGGGGCTAGCCATGTGTGTAATTTAAAAAATACTCAAGCTAGTTGAGGGTTGAGGGAGTCAAACATTTCATATAGTTAGCTATTGGGTTATGTTAAATACTATGACACTAGGAGCAGTAGGGGTTACATTTCATATTGTTATATTCTCTTGCATATTTGAGGAAAGCAATTGGGAGTGGGATGTTAGAGAGAGAAAAAAGAGCTTAAGATTTTGTAGCAACTTTATAAGCCATAAGTCTTAGGTAACTCTATACAGAGTACCTCTTTCTTTGTATCTACACATTTTTCCATACTAGAGAATAGACGTCAAAGCAACCTCACCTTCTATCTAGGTTTCTCCCATAAGGGTTTCCCAAGGGAAAAAAATGTGCTTACTTTGATTAGTGTGTGTATTTCTTTTCACTCTATATTGATCGCATTTCAACTAATTTATATTTAAGCATACAAACAATAAATAAAGAATCTACACCCGATCGGGTTGCGTAACGTGGAAAGGAAAGTAATTACGTTTCGGTGGTGGGAGGGGCAAGTGATCGCAGGCAAATATCAATATATCATTGCAACAGGCAAATGGAGCGGTGGAGAGGTTAGTGGAGCAGATCGGCAGGACACCCGGGTACGAGCCTTCGACGGTGGACAGGACAGGATGTCAGGGACAAGACCGAGGAATGATGGCGCGGGGATCGGGCTCAGCGAAAAGAACAGAAGCTTAAGTATGAAAGGCATGCAGAGGAGAGGATCCGGGAAGGAAAGGTGGCGAAGAAAAACGCGAGGGAAAGACCACAGAGAAGTAGGGAAAGGCTGCACAGAGCTGAGTTATATTGCGAGGGGAAAGGAAAGCCCTGTGAGCCGAGAGGAAGGTGAAAGGAACCGCAGAAGCAGGGAGAACATGGATGCAGAGGGTAGCAGGACAGCGCAGCGATGGATGCGAAGCAGTGGAGCGGACAAAAACTAGGGCTTGCACGAAATGGATAGGAAGGGCAAGCGAAAGATGGAGGATAGTCTGAAGCATGGCATCCCTGTTTATGATGTCTCGGAAGGAGAGAGCGAGGATATGACGAAGGGCCGGGAGGAGTCCACGCAGGAGATTAGGAAAAATGGACAAAACAGAGCAGCGACAGGAATTGGGGAGGATGAAGAAGGGAGCCCGAAGACTAGAATTCAAGGGGGAAGGGGAAGACACAGGAGAGGGAGAGGCTGCAGAGGAAGAGGAGGTCGGAGAGGTCAGGGTGTGGCGGAAGGCCACAGCAGATGGGGGCGTCGGTGCCGCGAAAGCAATGAGGAGGACACAGAGACGAAGATGGGAGATGGGGGAGGACAGAGCAGGCAGACCATAGCAACCAGGGTCAGGATGAGATGGAAGAATGGATAAGTCTCCTGCCTGACCCAGGGCATACCCAAGGAATAATGACTCTATACAAACAGTCACTGCACCTGTATTGGGTCATGAAGAGGCTCATGGCCAAAGCCATGGAACAGATAGCGGTGGAAATAGCCGAATTGTCGCAGGGAATCCCGAATTTGAAGAAAGAACTGAAGAATATTGTAATCACTCTGCTCATGCAAGACAAGCGGCGTGATGATCAAAAAGGAGAAAAAGCAGCAAGAGAATATTGAGGAACAGTAAAGAAAGGCATGTTCTTGATGAAGTTAGGAACTTTTGATTTCTGTTTTGTTTTTTAGCCATGCATAAGGTTTATGTTTATATTTACTTGCAGATGTATGTCAGTAGTAATAGTGAAAAGACTAAAGTGTATAAGGCATGGAAAGACAAGCTAAAAACCTTTTATTTTTGGGCAGCTGTGAAAAATTATCAGTGGTCAATAAACCTGGTTTCCCTGCGGGGCGGGTTGAGACCACCCTAGCTATGTAATGTTTTCTTTTTGATAATAGAAAATGGTTCCACCTCAGCTTACAAAAAAAAAAAAAAAAAAAGAATCTGATATCTAAAATAATTAATATTCACAGTGAAAAATTCAATATTTATCAAATCTATTATGATGAATTGTTCCAATAGAATATCCATGATAATTTACTGGTCATATCCGCATCTTGCCTGAATGAATAGTGTCTTATTTACTACCACATGTTAGGTCGATCAGTTGAACATATTATGTGAGTGTCTGTTACTTCATCTTTGATGTTCTTTTCTTAATGTCCATGGTTAGGCTTTTATCTCCATTCTTCCCATCTTCAAAATGCAACATCCTCAAAGAAAGAAAATCCAATAACCATTAATTAGGAGTTATGCTCAACAATCATCTTGAATCCATTTTATATTTGAACCCATCATTCATATCAACTGGAATTGCATTTTCAAACTCTGTCATGATCATGAAAAGTAAGGAAACTTTCGATAAAAATCACATCATCGAAGTTTTGTTGACACGTTCCAAACCATCCAGTGTGGTTCATCGCTAGAATAAGATGATGAACCATATCTTAGCATCAAGTTAAATAGATGGAGAGAAAAAAAATAGTTGTTATAATATAACAGCTAGATAGGACTAAATAAATAATATTTTAATATAAGGAAATAATTGTTAGAATATAGTTGTTAATATTGGCCATGATTTGTAAGTTGTTACTCCCATCAATCGTATCAAAAGATTCTATTATAAGCACAAGTATAAAAGACAAATAATACATAAAATAATTACCAATATTTATTTTCCCACACATTATAGTTAGTTATTGGTCATATCTATATTTCATTTCCCCTGAAGCACTAAATAAGGTTCCAAATTCCTTTATCCTCCCTTAATTAACTATATAAACCTCATTGTGTCTAAAAGGTAACAATCAACCTTTATATTCACATAAAGTTACTCATATTCATGAAGTCATATAATTTCAATTTACTTTTATTTCTTGAATGCTTATACATATTTATCAATATTAACCAAATTATCCTCATCATAACTTAGTCCACAATAGTAAAATTAATATTTATACAAAAATATAAATCACAATAAACATTAATATAAAAGTGTTTCCCAAAATTTTCATATGAAAACATTAGCTTCTTACATATTAACTTGTTACATGTCTTACTTTTTTGAACTTGTTACAGAATATTTGAATTCATTCTAATCATTCTTCTAAATTGTGGAATATGCAATTCTCCAACTTTATTTCATTGCATCAATAACTCTGCTATTATGGATAGTCTTCATGTCTTTGCTTCTACTTTCTGCTATTGTTGTTATTTTTAGGTGGATGTATATATGTTGCTTAGGCTGCACCTGAGGAATTTCACAAAAGAGAATCTATTATCCAATGGGAAGGATGACTCTTGCAATTTGTTACTCATATTTTAGATGCATAATTAAGTAGCTAATGTCTAGAGAAATGCATAATCTTTTAAGAAGGACCTAGTCTATTAGGTGATGCCTTGAACTTCTAGAACGACAGATGGTAAGCCAATGGTCAAATCAAATTTAAGGTTCCTCATATTTTATGTGGATAAACTTTTGAAAATCTAGGGACCCATTCAAATTTAAGGATAGAATCTTAATATAATGAATATCATTGATAATAAACACTTTTTAATTGAAAAATATACAAAAAGGACTAGCTTTTCCTTGTGATTTAAAAAAATTTCAATAAATTTAAGTAATCTTCTTATATTTGAAGAAGGTTTGTGTAGTATAATTAAGGTATATTATAAGAAATATTATCATAATGCAATAAATAAATATCATGTAACAATTGTTCTATAACTAATCAATATTATATATTAATGATTATATTACATAATAATTGTCATATGACTATCATTACATAATACTTATTTTACATTACAATCATAAATTTAATAACATACCTAAAGTATATTACATTTTTTGAAATAATTAAATTGTAGCTAATGGTTAAGAACATGTGTTTCTTTAGAAAAGCCAAATTTTCAAATCTAAAAGGGGTTTCCCATATTCACATTTATTTTATAGTAGAGCTAAAATGATTGAAATATTTTACTTATGATCCAATTATTTATTTATTTATTAATATTTTTAAATGCCACATATTAATTTTATGTTAAGAATCCAAAGAATTGCACACCTCTCAAATGTTCAAATCTAAAAGGGGCTTTCCCATATTCACATTTATTTTATAGTACAACCAAAATGATTGAAATATTTTATTTATGATCCATTTTTTTTATTATTAATATTTTTTAAAATGCCACATATTAGTTTTATATTAAAAATTGAAAGAATTGCACACCTCCCTTTTATTGTTTTTATTAGGAATTGTTGTTAAGAAATTACTTTTTTCACTTTCAATATGTATATTTATTTTCTTTCATATATATAATAGTATAGATATTCAAATAATTTATCTAATTCTTGTATTGAAATATTTTTTAATAAGTATAAAAGTTATACATCTTCCACACTTTTAATTGGAAATATATTTACTTTCTATACTTTTTTTTTAATTGATATAAAATTTTGTTATTTCACATTAACATCTAAATATTTTACTTGTAGTTGAGTGTGAGACTAAAATATTTTTATATCTTCTAAGTTGTAATGTAATTTAAAGTAATCAAATAGGTATATTTATTTTTGTTTTTAATTATAGTTGACATTATTTTTTTATTTAGAAAATATTTCATTTTCCTTCTTATTTTATTTTTTCACTTTTAATTATTTTTATCATTTTTTTAAGTTGATATAAAATTATGTTATTTCACAGGAATATGGGAATATTTATTGGTGGCGAGATATTCTTACCACATTTTTCGAGCTATAATATTGACACAAACTAAGTAAGTAAGCACAGTGAGAGTGAGATTATTTATATTTTACTACTACAGCCACATTAAAAATATTAATGTGGTTGATATTGCCGAAGGCTTCATAAATATAACCAAAAAAACTATAGCAACACCAATAATGTCTTACTAACATTTACTCGATTAATCATGTATAAAAAGGTTATGGATCAACTTTAACTTAAGAAAAAAAGGAATTATAAATTAATTTTATAAATAATAATGAGGAACTTACATGGAGGAAACGATTAGAATTGGAACAATCTCAAATCCCTAGGAAATTGGTGGGTGGGGAACAACTTGGCACGAATATAATTTTTAAAATTTATTAAAAGTAATTGACCATTTTGCTAAATAAAAATTTGCTTATATATAATGAATGCTATAAATAATAATGAGAAACTTATCATGGAAGAACTTATTAGAATTAGAATAATCACAAATCTCTAGAAAATTGGTGGGCGGGAAGCCACGTGGCAAGATTATAATTTAAAAATAAAAAATAAAAGTCAATGCAACTTAACTAACTTTTTAATAAACTATAACAAATGATAAACATTAAGTCTAATCATATGCTAAGCATATTCTTTTGAGAATCAATTTAGGCCCTCAATTAAAAAAAATCAACAAATCCTTATCCACCTAAAGTTGAAATAATGATGGCCTCCCGCCATGGTATGAATCCCAATGAACAAGGCGTATTAGCTGGCGACTTAAATGTAGTATTGAATGGCACTGTACGTGCCTTGGTCTCCGGGTTTAGGGTTTAGAAACTTGTTTTACCGGTCCTCACCTACACTAACCGGTCATCACTAATCAAAAGGGCGTTGACAACCCAAATGACAATCATTCCTCCATTCCGTTTCGCGGGATCACTCCGCCAAGCTCTCAACTGCTCTGTGGGAAAACGTTGTTTCTCTGTGACTGTGCTAATGTCGTCTCCGTGGTTAACTCCGCCTCCAAAGGATCTTTATGGTAAGTTCCTTCGGCCTGCAAGGGTTCAGTCACACTGTTTGCGATGGTTTGCCACTGTAAGTGTGGGTTTCTTGTTTGTTCTCCGTCTCGGTGCTGGTATTTGCTTATGACTTGATTTGTTTTGGTATCTGACAGGTCCGTCGTTCTCCAAGCTTCGTTTCACCTCTGATAACCAGGTAATGGCGCCGGTTCCATGCTATATTATCTTCGCCTTTTTCTATCTGGCTCTGACCGTCTCGGCCACTGTCTTCAGGTTACTATTTTTGGTTTGTTTGGTCTTCTCCTCGTCGCCCGGTTTCCTGGTAAAACCCTAACTCTCTGTCTTCTTTCTGATATTGTTACTGGTTCAACACATATACATGTATTTGCAGAGTTTTAATCTCTGTCGCTTGTTTTTGCAGGTGAACTCTGGTTCGGTTGTCAAACTCGTGGTGCTGTTACCTGCATTGTTCCCACGCTTCTTCCGGGTAGTAACTTAATATACTCCTGTAGTTTGGTAGCTGTAGTCTATGTCGTTTATTTAGGCTTTCTTTATGGCAAAAGTATGCGGTCTCGGTCTTCAATCTGTTGAAGTTCTGTTGTAGTCGTGGTTTCAACTTTCCCTCTGTAAATGTTTATTCAAACGGTGTCTGTGGCTTCAAACCCTCGTGGGTTTTTCTGGACTTCGGCTCTGTGGATGTAATGTAGTTTTGTTTCCTGTGTTTAATGATAGTTGCGGGTCTCGAACCCTTACTCTGTGAGTCTGTATCGTTCGCAACTTTGAACCGAGGGTTTTGACCAAACCCTGGTCTGTTCCTCCTTAACTGTTATGAATGTAATACATTCGGCTTTTGTCAGTTAATAAATGATATATTTGCAGTCTCGTCCTATTGAATGCTCGGTGGATACCGAAACTCACTTTGCATGTATTTTTGTGATACAATTGTTTGACTGTAATCTGGTTCTCGTTTGTTTACTCAGGTCATGTGATTACATAAATTTCTTGCTATTCGATGACTATTTGTTCTTTACATATGTCAAATGAAAAAGAAAGAATTTCCTTATTCTTGTTACGACATGCTGTTTGACTGTATCTGTTCTTTACATTATCATATGAAAAAGAAAGAGTTTCTTCGTTCTCTGTTATAACACGCTATTTGAATATAGGATTATTGGCTTTTGAAATACCTGGTCTTTCAGTTCGCCTGTACAGGCTTCTCTACCTTTCTGATTTTTTGTAATCTTTGCTTTGCCTGAGTCTGCTTCTGCCGCGCCTTTCTCTGGGTGTACACTTGTGTGTACAGTCGGATCTGTGCGCTGGTGGACGGTGCTGTGGTGTTTGCGCCCGCTCCACTCACAATTGATCCGTCTTCTGTTTTAATAGGATTTACAATACACAGGAAATAATATACTGTAGAATAGTATTTGTCACAGTGATGAAATATAAGCGAACAAGTAATGAATCTTGGTTTCTGGAAAATGACTGTATGTTTCTATTGCTGTTCTTCAAAATGAGAGAGGAAACTTTACAATCTTTCTTTCGTTCTTTTAACTCAGAGAGTCAAACTGTTCCTGTTTGGTTGGAACCAACCCAACAGATTGCCAACTGTTTTCTAATAACTGATTTAAACTAATACAATGCCTCTTTTAAATAAAAATCAAACTAATTATCAAATTATGGTTCTGTTTCTAACTCCTAAGTAAAACAGGATAAATGCATGGCTAATAAAAGTAAATAAAACCAGTAATGAAAAATAAAAATAACCGACAAGGTGTCCAAATTCTGCCTGAGACTGCCAGCCTCATTCTGTCTCCTCAGAGCTGGATGCTCCTGCATCAGGCTCCCGAGGTGACAAAAAGTCATGGCTCCGTTCCATGAGGTCTTTAACAGAGTAGCCTGCCTTTTGAATTTGTGTCTCATTAAGCCACGAACTGTCCTCTATTGGATGGTTCCTCCACTTTACCAAATATCTCAAATATTCCTTCCTCCGTGTACGCTTTGCTACCCGTGTGTCCAAGATTCCCTCAATTTCGACGGGTGGTGCCATCGGCAACTGTCTCGTCCATAAATCTCCTTTCAACTGGGTGTCCCGTGGTGGCTCTGCCGCCGCATCATCTGC
>APFE030428156.1:104428-125923 GCA_000404065.3 Pinus taeda
AAAATCTCCCCTCTCAAGCCATTTACATATCTGGCTGTCTTCTCTGAGGTATCTTCCACATATCCTGCTCGCAGATTTAACTTGTAGAATTCCTCTGTAAATTCTCTCACAGTCATTCCCCTCTGTTTCAGGTTATGTACCTGCCTGTATAACATAATGTGATAGTCCTTCGGTAAGAACTTCTCCTTCAGCTTTGCTTCCATCCTAGCCCATTTCTTGATTGGCTGTTTGCCTAACCTCCTCCTTTCTGCCTGTACACTATCCCACCATAAGGACGCATGTCCTTTCAACTTGGTGGCGGCAAACCTTACTTGTTTGTCTTCGCTGGTCTCCTCAAACTCAAAGAATTTATTTACTTCGCTTAACCAGTCTAACAACACTTCTGCCGATAAGCTTCCGTCATAGGTAGGCAATTCATGCTTCGGTTTATGGCTGGATAGCAAAACTGATTTTAACAATCTCAGTTCTGGTGTTATTCCCTCAAACTCATCCTGCTCTGGCTCAACTGCCTCTTCATCACTGTTATCTGCTGGGTTTCTTCTTCCTCCAGCCTCTATCACTGCTAATCTCTCTCTCAACACTCTTATCTCTTCTCGTAATCCATCATCCACTAGTCTATGAACCAATCGTCCTCTGCCTCTTCCTCTTCCTCTTGCTCTTCCTCTTGCCTCACCTTCGCCTTCTGCTTGTTCCATTGATTCTAACTCAAAAAAACTCTAGCTCTGATACCACTTATGATGGCCTCCCGCCACGGTATGAATCCCAATGAACAAGGTGTATTAGCTGGCAACTTAAATGTAGTATTGAATGGCACTGTACGTGCCTTGGTCTCCGGGTTTAGGGTTTAGAAACTTGTTTTACCAGTCCTCACCTACACTAACCGGTCATCACTAATCAAAAGGGCGTTGACAACCCAAATGACAATCATTCCTCCATTCCGTTTCGCGGGATCACTCCGCCAAGCTCTCAGCTGCTCTGTGGGAAAACGCTGTTTCTCTGTGACTGTGCTAATGTCGTCTTCGTGGTTAACTCCGCCTCCAAAGGATATTTATGGTAAGTTCCTTCGGCCTGCAAGGGTTCAGTCACACTGTTTGCGATGGTTTGCCACTGTAAGTGTGGGTTTCTTGTTTGTTCTCCGTCTCGGTGCTGGTATTTGCTTATGACTTGATTTGTTTTGGTATCTGACAGGTCCGTCGTTCTCCAAGCTTCGTTTCACCTCTGATAACCAGGTAATGGTGCCGGTTCCATGCTATATTATCTTCGCCTTTTTCTATCTGGCTCTGACCGTCTCGGCCACTGTCTTCAGGTTACTATTTTTGGTTTGTTTGGTCTTCTCCTCGTCGCCCAGTTTCCTGGTAAAACCCTAACTCTTTGTCTTCTTTCTGATATTGTTACTGGTTCAACACATATACATGTATTTGCAGGGTTTTAATCTCTGTCGCTTGTTTTTGCAGGTGAACTCTGGTCCGGTTGTCAAACTCGTGGTGCTGTTACCCGCATTGTTCCCACGCTTCTTCCGGGTAGTAACTTAATATACTCCTGTAGTTTGGTAGCTGTAGTCTATGTCGTTTGTTTAGGCTTTCTTTATGGCAAAAGTATGCGGTCTCGGTCTTCAATCTATTGAAGTTCTGTTGTAGTCGTGGTTTCGACTTTCCCTCTGTAAATTTTTATTCAAACGGTTTCTGTGGCTTCAAACCCTCGTGGGTTTTTCTGGACTTCGGCTCTGTGGATGTAATGTAGTTTTGTTTCCTGTGTTTAATGATAGTTGTGGGTCTCGAACCCTTACTCCGTGAGTCTGTATCGTTCGCAACTTTGAACCGAGGGTTTTGACCAAACCCTGGTCTGTTCCTCCTTAACTGTTATGAATGTAATACATTCGGCTTTTGTCGGTTAATAAATGATATATTTGCAGTCTCGTCCTATTGAATGCTCGGTGGATACTGAAACTCACTTTGCATTTATTTTTGTGATACAATTGTTTGACTGTAATCTGGTTCTCATTTGTTTACTCAGGTCATGTGATTACATAAATTTCTTGCTATTCGATGACTATCTGTTCTTTACATATATCAAATGAAAAAGAAAGAATTTCCTTATTCTTGTTACGACATGTTGTTTGACTGTATCTGTTCTTTACATTATCATATGAAAAAGAAAGAGTTTCTTCGTTCTCTGTTATAACACGCTATTTGAATATAGGATTATTGGCTTTTGAAATACCTGGTCTTTCAGTTCGCCTGTACAGGCTTCTCTGCCTTTCTGATTTTTTGTAATCTTTGCTTTGCCTGAGTCTGCTTCTGCCGCGCCTTTCTCTGGGTGTACACTTGTGTGTACAGTCGGATCTGTGCGCTGGTGGACAGTGTTGTGGTGTTTGCGCCCGCTCCACTCACAATCGATCCGTCTTCTGTTTTAATAGGATTTACAATACACAGGAAATAATATACTGTAGAATAGTATTTGTCACAGTGATGAAATATAAGCGAACAAGTAATGAATCTTGGTTTCTGGAAAATGACTGTATGTTTCTATTGCTGTTCTTCAAAATGAGAGAGGAAACTTTACAATCTTTCTTTCGTTCTTTTAACTCAGAGAGTCAAACTGTTCCTGTTTGGTTGGAACCAACCCAACAGATTGCCAACTGTTTTCTAATAACTGATTTAAACTAATACAATGCCTCTTTTAAATAAAAATCAAACTAATTAGCAAATTATGGTTCTGTTTCTAACTCCTAAGTAAAACAGGATAAATGCATGGCTAATAAAAGTAAATAAAACCAGTAATGAAAAATAAAAATAACCGACAAGGTGTCCAAATTCTGCCTGAGACTGCCAGCCTCATTCTGTCTCCTCAAAGCTGGATGCTCCTGCATCAAATAAGAAGCCTTCAACAATAACGCTTTAAATTAAAACCAACCACTAACCAAATAAATATATTTATTTTTGTTTTTAATTATGATTACCACCATTTTTTATTTATAAAATATTTTATTTTTATTTTAAAAAGAAAAAGAATTACACATTTCCTTAAATATAAAAATTTTTGCAATACTGACTTAGAAAAATTTGAAGAAAAACATCAATTTTTTATAAAAAATAATATTATTTTTTAAATTGATAGTTTTTAATAAATTTTGAAAATATAAAACTAGTTTATGAGAAGAGTCTTCAGCGAAAATCACATCCAAATTCATATTGCCGACCCATCCTCAGGATAATTTAATTTAACAATATAGAAATCCTTAGGCTTCTTAAGGATTTTTTCTCTACTCTTAAGGATTTCTGCTCTACCATGGGTATGACTATTAACACTGATAAAAAAATAGTTATGATTATCAAATCCAAGGACACTTATGGTAGTTTTATGTATGACAATAATAACTTGGAGGAAGTGTATTCTTACAAGTACCTAGGAATTGATATTTATCACAAGCTCAACTGGAACTACAGTATTGAGAAAATGATTAATGGGGGGTGGAAAACTTATTTTGGTCTTGAAAATAATTGTCAAACGACAAACCTCGTGATGTGGGATAAAAATAAGTTCCTCTTTGAAACTTTAGTCACTCCTGTTATCTTATATGGATGTGAGGCCTGGGGTTGTAGGATCTCTAAAGAATTCTAGAGAAAGATTGAGCAAATCCAGAAGTATTTTATAATGTATAACCTGAAAATTAAAAGCAATACACCCTATCATATTCTCCTTATAAAAGTAGGTCTTTCCCCTATCGAGAGCCTAGCTATGACTACACTTCTATTGTACAAGCACAAACTCAATAACATAGGAGATCATAGACTTCCAAAGCTAGCTTTAAATTCCATCCAAAACCACCTAAGGCTCAATAGGGGGTGGTATAAAGACACGAGGGCCTGGTTAAACCATTGGGAGATCAACGAGAATGAAGCTTTGCAAAACATTAATAAAATTAAAAATATTGTTCCATCTAAGTTCAAAGAAAAAATGTGGTGAGAAAGATTTAGTAGCTAAAAGAAAATTAAGCTATTATAAGAAGGTCATCAACCCCACCCTAGAAGATCAAAAGTATCTCTCTGTTTTAACTAGCTCAAAGAAGAAAATTAATATAGCGAAGATTAGAACAAACTCTCATGAGCTCCATAGTGAAACAAGTCGTTGGGCAGTTCCTAAAACACCATGGATGGAAAGGATCTGGCATCTCTATAAGAATAGGAACATCAAGGATGAAAACCACTTCCTCTTAGAGTGCCCCGTGTACAACCACATTAAATCTTAGTTTCATAATCTTTGTCACAATTGACCTTCCTAGCTTTTTAGGATGTCAAAATTATAGTGAGCTCGGGAGGTTTCTCTCCAAGATTTTAGAGCATAGGAATAAAATCTTAAATCAAACTAAATAATTTGTTTCTTTAAGTCCAATATACCAAAGTTTGGTCTCAGTAAACCATAACCACCAACATCATCATCATCAAAATTTCTAAAATAATCATAATATTAATAACAATTGAATTAAATTGATAATTTATAAATTTAAATATAAAACATTTAAAAAAATCTAATAATCCAATTAATAACAGATAATACTAATATTATAATTTTTTTTAATACCACTTTTCATATATCAATATTCAATATTTTTTTTTTGTAAATTAGACTAATTCTATTAAAAAGAGAAGAGTATAGTACAATCAAGCTTGCATGCAAGCGAAGGAGAAAAGCAAGGGGGCCCAAGGAAATAGGCACCACCTTGCTCCTTGGCTAAGAACCAGGAGAGGGCTAATGAGAACATGGAATAACAAAGAACCGGAACTAAGCAGAGAGAACTACCCTGAGGGGATTGTTACTGTCACACGACTTTTTTTTCCTTTTCTCTTGCTTACTTTGACCCATTCAGTGGAATTTGGCTGAGTCGAAACAAGTTGAAGACTGTTCTGCCCGGACGGTGGAAAATCCTTCTCAGAGTCTAAGGAAGAAGTGAGATGAGCCCGTTTCTGAGAAATTTGAGAGACGGAGGGGTTTGCCGGATCATCCAAGGGAGCATCCAGCGGAATCTAAGCATTCATTCCGTCTGCAACTATTTCCTCCTCATCTGAACTGGTGGAATCTGAATCTTCCATAGGCGGAGGAGGCGCACAGGGGTTCCAACTTTTGGACTTGGGCTTGCGCTTAGGAGTCTTCTTTTTGTCGAGGTACTGGGGACAGGAACTTTGGAGATGTCCTGTTTGATGACAATGGCGGCAACGGAAAGCTGTGTTCTCGTAATCCAAGGTTTGAGTCCAATGGAAATCTCCATACTTGAGATTAATCTGATCTGGCAGTCCTCTGCTTATATCTATTTCTGCACAGAATCTACCATATGTGTAGAGCCCATTTTCCCTTCGCGAAGAGTCTACAGCCAGGTAGCTTCCTAAAGTATCTGCAATTGCTATGAAGACCGAAACATGCCATAGATGCACCGGAAGGTTCGGGAGCCTGACCCAAATGGGAGTCTTAGTGATAACAGTTGTAGAAGGGTCGAAGTCTGGAAACCAAGGAGTAAGAAAAAGCCCTGCCGAGCCCCAAAACCAAGGGTCTCCCGTTAAGGCCTTCTGATAATCTTCATCTCGGTCAAAAACCACAATGAAGAATCCTTTTGAACATAAGTGTATCTCGCTTTTTTTAGTCCAATTGGTATGAATCCATTGGTATAGATCTGATGTGCGAGGCCATAGCCCATTGAATCTACATACAAGTGCGGCTTCTGCATAAAGTTGATATCGATCATCAATCCCAGGATGGGAGAGATTGATAGAAGGAATTTCCTCTGATTTGTCTACCAGAAAGGGCTTTGGAGCCTCAGATGGACGGCCTGCTGATGGAGAAGGTTGTGAATGGGCAGCATCTTTGTGGACAACATCTTTATAGGAGAAAGAAGGGGCAGAGGAGGTCTGCCTAAAGGAACCACCTCTCAAACGAAATGTAGCCACAATAGAGGCATCCCTTTGAATGCTGTAATAGGAAAGAGGAAGGGTATTCAATATTCAATATTCAATATTAATAATTATTTAAATTTTAATTAAAATTTTAATAGTTAAAAACAAATTAATTGACTCTAACCCTAACCCTGAATACTGTGAATGAGCGAAAAACTTAATCATGTGTGATAAATATATATTTTTGAAGAAATTTCAATGGGTTAACAATTTTGCTGTGCATTTATTCCATTGCACACGGTGGCATTGACCCGGTGCTATAACTATGTACATTGAATTTAATTCCATTCCTCCAGTTGTCGGCTAGACAGCGCTGAGATAACAACGAATGTCAGACACTTAACACAATCTTCTGGTTGCAAAAGTTTTCCGAGATAAATAATTTCGAAAATGAATATCAACATCTGTCTCTAGAAAAGTGGGTCCAAACAGCCACGTAAGAATGTTAAGTGAATCTGGAATCGAGATAAGGGCTACTGTTTCGCGACAAGTGAGGTGACGTTGAAACGTCGACCAACAGTTTTGGTCAAATGAAATGAGGGCAACAACATTTTAGTAATTTAGGTTGATTGTAAATTTGAAGAATATTTTAAAATTTAATTATAAAAAAATAATAATAATCTATTTATTAATCCTTAATATCTTTTTTTAAATATCAAATTCTAGAATATCGTCTATATCGAAATCTGATTTTGAAATATTCTAGGTCCAAAATGAAATTCACATAAGTTTATTCTCTTCGGCTGGGGCGCGTTATGAAAATTCAAGGGTTACAATAAACCACGCCACAAAGTAAGCTAATCTTCTTAGTAAATTACCTATGTGTACCTTCATTCAGCCATATATAATTTACATGAGTTGGCGGAAAGTATAATCAGAGTTTTATTGCGATTCAAGTTTCTTGTGTAACAATGTTTTTCCAATTTTGATTCAATTGCGATCACCGAAAAAACTCGTAACTTTGGCTGCATAAAATTAGTAATTGGTCACCGGATTACAGTCATATCAGCCGCTGCACATGGGTTTCTTTTTCTCCCCCTTTTTGGTTTCTTCAAAGTTATGAGTTGCTTTTGTTGAATGTTGCAATTATTGAATGCAATTTAAGATCAACAACTGCAGTGTTCAAATTTGAACACATCATAGCCCTTCGGAAGCCCTCTAGCACGTCAGAGAATGGAAATTTAAGAGTCAAAAGAAATTTAAATTTTGATTTTTACAATTTAAAAAAAAAAAATCAAGAAAGTGCAATGGGACGTAACGGAAGTTGTTCATCCATTTCCAGACCATCAATTATAATGGCAGCACTAGCAGAGTTAGCAGTGATGATATGAGGTTTATGTTCGCATTCGTTGATAATAGAAATTTTTCTTTTTGTATTCATTGATAGTAGAGGAGAAGTAGCTATGTATTAGTATCCGTGAACACGACATATTTTGAAAGTATCATAGATTTAGAATAAACAAATGAAAAAATATAGAATTAACGATTACTGAGTTCTGAGCTTGTGAATCTTACCTGCATTGATTTTTCTAATCCCAACTTTACCATGAGTGCAACACAAGTTCACAAGGTATATTTAACTCTTAGTTTTAATTTTCAACTTTCATTTCCCTAGCCTTTCATTGAGTTCTTTGATTTAGGCAGAACTAATTAACATTATTATGTATGGAATGGATGATTTATCTTTATATAGTCATGTGTAGACTCTGGATTTATTTTATATCATCCATGGATGATTTATCTTTATATAGTCATGTGTAGACTTTGGATTTATTTTATATCATGCATCATGTCATTGATGAAGATTTTTTGGACTAAGTCTTTAAGCAAAGTCAACGGATTTTTGACCTTTCTGAGGATGAAACGATGAAATTGCTGGGGAATAAGAACCATCAAGGCTACACTCTGTACATGGTAAATTTTAGGGGCAAATTTTAACCCAAGGGCGAAATTTAAGGGGTTTTTCATTTTAGAGGGGCAATTTTTTTATATAACACCCATTTCATATATTTAGACCAACTTTTATTTAATTTTTTTTTAATTATCTTAGCCCAAAAAAAGGGTTGGATAAACTATGAAATGACTCATTTGACCCGATTCCCTTGGTTTGAGAGGCTATATTCCATTATAATCGCGAGCTTTTATGTCTTACAATGTTAAATATTCATTTTCAATCGCCCATTTTCTAGTTTGGGAGGTGGTGTAGGAGGTTGTATTTTGTCCCAATAAATAAAAATATAAATAAAGTGGAGGTATGGTAAATAAATAAATCCTCTTTTTATACTTACTCGGTAAATAAATAAAAATATAAATAAGCTAGAGGTATGGTAAATACATAAAACCTCTTTTTATATTTAATCCATAACCCTCTTTCTATTTAAGAATGATCAAAAAAGAGGTTTTATTTAAGTGAATCCTATGGGCCAAATACCATATTTATAAAAGACCTGTATGGTAAATTGATAAAAATATAAATAAACGAGAGGTATGGTAAATAAATAAAACATTTTTTTATACTTACTCCATAAGTCACCTTATATTTACGAAGACGCAATGGTGTAAATAAATAAAAATATAAATAAAGTGGAGGTATGGTAAATAAATAAAATCTCTTTTTATACTTACTCCAAAGGTATGGTAAATAAATATAAATATAAATAAACTAAAGGTATAGTAAATAAATAAAATAAATAAACTAGAGGTATGGTAAATAAATAAAACCTTGTTTTATATTTAGTCCATAAACCTCTTTCTATTTAAGAAGGCTCAAAAAATAGGTTTTGTTTAAGTGAATCCTATGGGCCAAATATCATATTTATAAAAAAGATATGGAAAATTAATAAAAATATACTTAAACGAGAGGTATGGTAGATAAATAAAATATTTATTTATATTTACTCCATAAGTCACCTTATATTTACGAACACTCAAAAAATGCATTATATTTAGGTGAAGCCTATGGGCCAAATTATTATTATTACCATGCAAAAAAACATTATTAACCCTAATATTAGTATTAATAAAAATAAAGATGGCACGTGGTATTGACCTATGGTATTCATGTGGAATGTAGCCTATTTAAAGGGGGGAATTAAATCAGCATAGATTCATCTTTACTTTGGATCTACTAAGCACTTGAGAGAGATCAAATATCGTGATATGCAAACTAGCATAGAGTGAAAAAATATTTGATCCCTCTTGGAGCTTGGTAGATCAAGAGTAAAAATGGATCTTGTAATTTAATGTCACTTAAACATTTTAACTTGGTTAAAACAAAAAATAAAATAAAAATCAACTATTAATTTTATTAATGTTTATAAATTATAAATAGTAGTTTTTAAGCTCTAGGTTTATGGTAACCCATGGTATTGACCCATGGTAATACCATTATATTCATGTGAGTATAGACTATTTAAAGGGGAAATTCTATCATCTTAGATCCATCTGAAGAGTTGTTGATTTGAAGTTAAGATGGATATAGGTTGGTTTTATATAATGAAGATATGAAATAGACTTAGGAAACTATATTGTAAAAAAAATCTTAAGGTGAATGGTTAAATCTACATTTAATCACTTCACAAAATTTAGTAAAAAATACCAATATCTCCATTAATATTGGTTTTTCTGATTTAACAAAAAAAATTCAAAACAATGAAATGTTATCACACTTTCTGCATCACCCGCGCAGAAGAGAGATAGTCGCTACCCAAATTTCCCACCATTTTTCAAAAGTTCTCAATATTATATCTTCATGAAAAAGTTAAGGTACAGATGTTGGATTAGTTTTTTAAAAAATATGTTGGTTTGTACAACCTTTAATCTTCTATGTTATTTTTATTTTTTTGTAATGATCTGTAGGGGTTGGGCCACTTTGTACAACCTTTCATCTTCTATGTTATTCTTAGTTTGTTGCAATGATCTTTAGGGATTGGGCCACTGCACCATATTGTCCTAAAAGGTAGATATTGAGCACCAAAAAGGAAATTAATCCACATGTTACAACGGTGTTAAAAATGCAAGACGTATGAAGGTAGTGAATTATGCTAATAATAAATTTAGATTTGAAGAGACGTAATTAAATTTTATTATTTAATTGAAGATTTCCAATTAAAATAATAATAAATCTACATTTATATATTTATATATTAATTGGAAAGCTTTTGACAACTGTTACTTCTTTCCATTAGATCTCCTTCAAACCTTTGGGATACCTACTACTTTCTTATATTATATAGTTGGGGCTTGCTACTTGTTGGCATGTTGGGGTAAACGAACTTGATGTGTTCTTTTTATATCGCAGTTGGAGTCTATGGAATAAGAAATAAATTTTATAGCTTGACAAAAGTGGTAGAGAAAAGATTAATCTCTCCTACCTTGAAAGAAATGGTGGTCAAGGTCAACACCTACAAGAACTTTGTTGTGGAATCTTATCAAAACTAATAGAAGGGTATGAAAGAGTGTACATTAAGAACCTTGACAAACACAACCACTAAAACTTGCAACATTGTTTGTAGGAAGAGAAAATTATGTTTCTTTTTTCCAAACATGTATGTTAGTATATTATAGTTTAATGAATATGTTTTCCTATTATCATATATGGTTTCATACTTTAACAATACATTTGCCAAGACTTAACAATGTTTTATTATTAAGTGAAAGATTTGCCAAGAGCTTTCAATATTTTATAATTCAATGAAAGATTCACCATGACTTTACAAGATAATATAATCAGGTGAGAGATTCGCCAAAAAATATATATATACATATTATATTATTCATAAAATCACCTCCCATCTTTCCTATGCATCATGGGGATTCGCCCATTTATTATAAATATAAATTTAGGGCAGTTCTTAAAATTTTCCCTGACTTCGTATCAAGTATAATCTCTTAATATTTCCATTCAACCTAAAGGTTTGATGTGGATTTGTGTCTCCTTGTATTTACTTTTGCTTGTAATTACATCTTGCTCTACTCAACTCTGAAAAATCAATCCATTGAAGTACTTCACTTCCTATTTTTTCATATATTCTTTTTCCATGGGAGTTATGAAGCTTTTGAAGCTTCGATAAAGGAAAGCAATTTCACTGTCCCAATCAATGGCCTTCAACAGGTATGCATTTCAACATTTGAAAGGATATTTTTCATACTTGTCCAGCGCTTAAAAATAGGTTAAAGCTATAGTATTGATATTTTTACATCATAACCACATACTACATATTATGTGGTATCTCCATTTTCCTTCTTTAATTTGTAAAATTGTATTCATTCTTATCAACCCACCATTAACACAAGATCGTTCAATTATAAGATTACCCCATTAGATGTTGATAAGTATTCACAAACCTTTTTTTTCATCTTGTGAATAACTATTACCATCTATTACATCTTCGAGGATGCCGAATATATTCAAGCATTGATCTTCCATCCTACCTTTATGAGGACATATTCATGACAGTACTTTGACGTTCCACATAGATATATTGAGATAGTATAATAAGGCCGATAGGGTTCCTTACATTTTCCATGAAGACATCATTACTTTGAAACTATGATGTTCGACATGGAAATCATGAGATAGCATAACAACACTGATAAGGTTATTTCTTTAGTGAACATCAGTATATAGATAGAGTAATCTTTTGATTAATTTAAATTCTTATTTTATAGTAATAAATGAATGCATTCTCATTTTATAGTAATAAATGAATAATTTTTTATTTTATAGTAATAAATGAAATAAATTAGTTAAAGATGTAATTTTATGGTGTTTGAAAAAAAGATTAAAAATGATAATATTGACATTTTTACATCATAACCACATCTTCTGTTATATCTTCATTTTCATTTTCTTTTTTAATTTGCAAAATTTATTTCTTTCTTTTCATCCAACCATTCATGCAATATTGTTCAATTTTGATAACCATTCAGACAAGATTGTTCAATTATGAGATTACCCTATTAGATGGTGTTAACTACGCTTAGTGATTCGAATTCTTGTAAATAACTACTACCATCTCTTTTCTATTTTTAGATGATTCTATGACTAACAACAATAATGCTTACAAAAACTTAGCATTGATGCCATTTGAACTTACTGTAATCAAGCTTACTATTAAGCCTAGCATTTGTAAAATCAAATTTTATTTAAAACCCCATATTTCTTCTCTTATCTTAAAAATCCTTTTTCTTTATTAACTCTCTACTTTTTGTAAACATACAAATTAATGCTATAAAAAAATTGAGAAATAATAAATGTGCTTCCCATAAAGTTATGTAGAGTTTTGAACTAGGGAGAAGTGTTAAAATGAAACTCTAGGGTTCTATTAACAACCACACAACAGAAGATTAGTCTGCCTATAGGGCTACAACTTAATTTTGTTTTTTCGGTTGGTCTTCCCAAAAGATATAGAATGCCAATAGTTATCCATACAACTACTATTGTGTCTCCCGCTTCATTCTCTCCATTCAACTTCTAGGAAATAAGTTGTGTGTGTGGGTGTCCATGTAGCTGCTGCTATGAAGGGTTTTTAAGGAGATGTTGAAATCATAGAAAAATTAAACAACATTGTTAATGAAAAGAAACCATATTATTAGAAAAAGACATCAAGAAAAAATAACCGCATTGTTAGAAAAAGACATCAACCAAACTTGAATTCATTGTAAGGACCAAATATGAAAACCATTCTTAAACAACAACAAAAAATGACCAACCAAGCCATACAACAACACTCCAAATGTGTATTACATATTACAATATTTCCCTATTAGATATAGGAAACTTTGCTTTTAATTACATAAATTTTTGAATCTATAAAGCTCGAAGTTTTTAATGGAGATGAAAGTCTATTGATAGTGTTCTTTGATTGCTCAATGTTAAGAGAAAAGTTCAATTCCCTTGGTTGTTGAAGTTATATATTTGTTTTTTTTGTTTGATTTCAATTGTTTCGAGCTGAGCAAAACAAATAATATAAATTATAAACAAATGAAAACTAAAAAAACTTTTTCCATTTTACAAATAGATTTATATTTTCAATGATATAACTTCAAATACTTTTGAAGATTATCTAATGAATAGAAGAAACATATGTTTACCTTTTTTTAATAGAATTTGAGAAAAATGTTTGCCTATTTACTAAATTCTATTGAGATTTTATAGTGTTTTAATGTAGCCACTTTTTAAATTTTAAAGATTTAGAAGAACACCATTTCATTTTGGCATTTTTTTATAAAGAGACTATTTAATATACACTTGTTAATAGAAGTACAATTTCTTTTTATAACTTTTCATGTTTGAAGGGTTAGATAAATATATGTCATTCCAAATAAAATTAAGACCAACCCTTCAAATTTGATCACTAAACTAGAGCTGTATGCATGGCAGTAATCCATTATTATACCGGTTTAAAAGCAGGCTATATTGATTTTGAAAATGTTTAACTTTAAGTTAGTTTTCACAAATTTAAATAAATTTTATAAAGTTTATGAACATTTAAAAAATAAAAATAAAAATAAAAAAATTTGGGTTTTTCAAAGCTATAGGATGCTTTTGTCAAATGTTGGAATTATGGAATGCAATTTAATACCAATAACTAGAATTATATGAATGCCCCTAATTCATTATACTGCCTTAAAAACATGTTATATTGATTTGGAAAATGTTTGACTTTTAATTAATTTTGACAAATTTAAATAGATTTTATAAGGTTTATCAAGATTTTGAAAACAAAAAATAAAATTTGAAATTTTTTAACTTTAAATTTCTATTTTGTTATTGGTTATACACATCAAATCTCAATATTTATGAAAATTTGATTTAATTAAAAAAATAATAAAGTAAAAAAAAATATCCATGTGGGACCACAGATGGATTTCTATTGGTGGTAGAGTCATTATGATCAAATCTGTGCTTTAGGGGATATCTATATATTGGATGCATTGTCTTTGTCATCCCCTCGACACTCATTAAGAAAATTGATGTCATTATTGCATGCTTTCTATGGTCTGGTGCTGGAAACAACAAAAAGATACACCTTAGCATATTAGAGGCTTGCAGCCCTACGAGATGGGGAGATGGGGCACAAGAGACACAAAGCGCTTCAACTTAGCACTTCTCTCTAGAAACCTATGGAGGAATTTTAACTCTCATGGAATTTGCAGGAGATTCTACAAAGGAAATATCTTAGACTCCATAGTCTAGAAGAATGGGTTAAAGTTGGGGCTCCACAAGCCAGTAGACAATCATACATTTGGAGGAGCATGACATCGTCAAAAGATTGACTATGTGGAAACCTGGGATGGCAAGTTGGAGATGGGAGAAAAATCCACATTAGATTAGATGCCATTAAGGGATTTCTACCCCGGACCAGGCAGAGAAGGCTTACCTAGTGGGGTTACCACTGACCTAACTAAGGCATGGAAGACCAGATTCAAGTAGTCTAAAGGACCACTTTCAAGATGATGTTATCGATCAAAACCCTTGAATTAAATCAAAACAAAAAGGCCTTCTCAAACACGACACCAGAGGCCAACTTTCTTAACTGGTTTAAAATCTACATGTGAGTCTGATGCCTGAATACATGGTTTCATAACAAAGATGGTGTCTGATGCCTGAATACATGGTTTCATAACAAAGATGGCGTCTAATGCCTGAATACGTGGTTTCATAACAAAGACGGCCCACGAGCCTTTTCTTATTCAGGATTTTGATGGTTTCATAACAAAGATGGCCCATGAGCCTCTTCTCATTCAGGGTTTCGATCTGACTGATGCCCTTCGAGATATGCCTGCATGAAGTGGTTTTATATTGTTCATTGTCTTGAATTCAACTTGATTCCAGTGTCTGCATTCCTAGTCCTATTCATGTTTTTCAAATGGGAAAATAATGAAAGTGTTGTGATGCCCATGCTTAACATCTTGGCTACATATATGGTTTTGTTCGATGGGGGAGGCTTCTACCTCCTCCATTTAGCTGACTAACTATAGTTTAGTTTCACTTTCATCTTCCATTTTTGGGGTCGGAGACGTTGACAACTTTATTTTCATGAGAGGGTGAGGGCGTATAGTAGCGCTTTACTTATCAGGAACATCGAGATATTGATGTAACTCTACATGCTCAAGCATTGAAGGAACTTCAACTTCACTTACAGTTTAAAAATTATTAAATTCTGAAATACGCAGTTGGAAACGTTTTGAGGATCGACGGAACAACTTGGTGCCTAGGCCTTAAAATAAAGAAATATAGGGGGCAAGAAATGGTAAATTGAAGAGGGAAAACATGGCTTACTAACTTGCTTGCTGTGTATAGGTTGACTGACATGGGCACTGATTTACTTTCTGGCAGAAGAATGTACCGAGGCAAATAACATTTTCATAGGGGAATGCTACAATCTAAAACATTCGCTCTAATATATGGTAAGCGAAGAAATCACAATTTGTTTTTATGTATGGAGTTGTTTCTTTTCCATCTCGTAAATAATACATTTACTCAACATAACAAAAAAAACACTACGTGTGTGAAGCAAATGAGACTTGGATGGTTAATGATAAAATAAACTCTAACGTGGTATTGCAATAATATGCAATAATATGTTTCTAATCTGTATGAGCATTCGAGGATTCACTATATACACAAACAGAAACGTGGTAAGAAACATTGCCATGAGCCTTGTTGGGCAAGACAATTCAACTTTCATGCACAACTATATAGTGTGATAACTGCCACGTTCAAAAATATTACTATGCCATTCAAACTATATAGTGTGATAACTGCCATGTTCAAAAATATTGCTCTGTCATTCAATGACTGAGAGACAATTCAACTTTCATGCACATCTATATAGTGTGATAACTGCCACGTTCAAAAATATTGCTCTGCCATTCAATGACTGAGAGACAATTCAACTTTCATGCACGTCTATATAGTGTGACAACTACCATGTTAAAAAATATTGCTAGGCCATTCAATGACTTAGTCCATTAACGATGCAGTTGCACATTACCATTGTTGGGATTTGGTAACTATATTGCCAAGGTGTTCCGAGAGGGAAGAAATCCCTAGTTGTTGTTTTATTGATGAAACATGAATGATTGCCGTGTTATTTATTCAACAAAAAAATCAGCTGCTTTATGGATAAAACATGAATCATTGCTATGTTAGTTATTCAAAAAAATCCATGTGCAACTAAAATTGAATGGATCTCAAAACATGAATGATTGCTATGTTAGTTATTCAAAAAAATCCATGTGCAACTAAAATTGAATGGATCTCAAAATCCAACGGAATACAAAAAAATGTAAATTCAGTGATCCACATTCTAGAAAAAATACAGGCCTATAAGTACAGGATCCTATCAATTTTGATCCTAACAATCTGTAACATTATTTCTGTTTTTGTTGTCTAGTCAATTTAATGCTTGCAATTTACTTGTGGCATTAGTTATAATTATTATAATGTATCTATGATCTTATGATTTGGACTAGCTTTGAGATATATTGGTCGATTTTTCCATGTCTTTAAAGTTTTAAAGTTTTTAACTTTGTAATTGTTTGTTTTAAAAAATATTCTACTCTTTCTCAATAAGAGCAGATCGGCAGATCGGTAGCTTTTGTTGTTCGTAACTATAAAACCAAGAGAGTATGAGCTTAGTAGCTTTTGTTGTTCATAACTGTAAAACCAAGAGAGTACGAGAACCAAGAGAGTACCAGAGTACACAAAAGAGTAGCTTTTGTTCTTCATAATTGTAAAAACCAAGAGAGTACGAGATGAGTAGCTTTTGTTGTTAATAACTGTAAAACTAAGAGAGTACGAGAACCAAGACAGTAACAAAGTACACAAAAGAGTAGCTTTTGTTGTTCGTAACTATAAAACCAAGAGAGTACAAGAACCAAGAGAGCACGAGTACACTGTGTGCTTGATTTAATTTTGACTAGTTTAAAGACTTTAAAATTTAAAGTCATTATCACAAATTAAATTGGTTAGATGAACAATGGATCATTTTAAAGCATTATGTTGTTGTACAAGGAAATTTGCAAAAGACAAGATACATAAGAAACTACTACTTCGAGAATATATTCCACACTGCAAATAAGTAACCAATTACATAGTAACAAGCAAAGACATAATATCATTTCAAATTTTCATTTGAAATGCTGCAAATATGAATGAGAAAATACATCATAGGATTACATTTCAAATGCTGCAAATATGAAGAAGCAAAGACATAATATGATTTCATTAGAAATGCTGCAAAGTAGTAGGAAGTTGGCTTGGAGCTTGATACTTATTTATATTCATCGCAGATACTCAACCAACCTAGAAACCAAACTTAAACATATTTTAGTAATCTCGTAGGCAGCGACTTGCCACCTCGTGGCATTCTCTTGTTTTAAACTTCAATCCGGTTTAGGCGGGGGCATAAACAATTATTTTGAATTATACAACTTCAAAGTGCTCCTATTATTTACCTTCTTTCGGTGAAAATTCCAACTATAACAAGGGAAGCTGCGAGGCAGCAAGTCTCTACATTGAATGCGGTAGAATGCTTTTCTGCGCTGGCCCGACTGAGCCAGTAAGAGAACCCCACATAGACCTCGAGATTTCAGAAGCAGCATTCTTCTCATGGCCCCTGGGACGGAAAACCTTCGTGAACCAAAAGTGAACTGACCTTATGAGCCCTGCATTGAGTGCAGTAGAATGCTTTTCTGCGCTGGCCCAACTGAGCCAGTAAGAGAACCCCACATAGACCTCGAGATTTCAGAAGCAGCATTCTTTTCGTGGCCCCTGGGACGGAAAACCTTTGTGAACCAAAAGTGAACTGACCTTATGAGCTCTTTTTTCGCAACCCTTCAAATATCACTTCTCCCTTGGTAATTCTTGACACAGACAAAGTTTTATCTAGTAGCATGTAGCCTAATAAACCGATATGAAAGAAAAATGTTGCAAGTATAGAGATGTTTTTTATAGAGAATTTACTTACAGACATCCATGGAATTTTGGTTGTCCTAGTTAGGAGAACATATTAAAAGCAGGCCATCTGTAGAAAGGTTAATGAAAATCTGGCTCTGTAAACACTATTATGTAATCATACTGTATGGCCAACTCAGAATTTGATAATACAATCTAGTAGTTACTATTAACAACCTCTGAAAAGTGACTTCCAAAGCCTTGGATTTCATCACATACGATATGCAAGTAAAACAGTGACAAACTAATCGGTTAACACAGGGGTGAAGGATGACTGAGGAGAAGTTCGCTTTGCTGGCAGCTAGCAGAGAGAGAGACATGGACCTGAAAAATGAAAAATGATCAAAGGGATCTGATGCAACCTAAAAGATTTGACCCGGTTTCCAGGAAAGATCTCAAACTAGATGCCACTAGGAGAATGACCTAACAACATCTATGCATATGGGAAGTAGCAGAAGGAAGACTCTTACCCACTATGAATTTCATGATATGAAGATTGAACCACGGTTTTGGGGCCAAGGAGACAAACACATCAGAGATGCATCTTTGCGATTTAAATTTACTTAATATCATAGACAACAACAAAATAATGAATTGTAGGGTATGTAGTTATCAGCGAACAATTAAATTTTTTTGGAATGTTGATGTTATAGAAAGCTTTAGTAAGGATGGTAGATCTAATGAAGTGCTTATACCTTAGTTCTCAATGATTCCATTTAAGAGCTTACCCTCACTCATTGACAAAACAAAATGCAATTGACTAGATTATAATTGATTCTCTAACAAAAGATTTTAAGTTCTTACTTCTCTTCTGCATTCAAGAGCCTCCCTGCCACAGATTGGCAAGCTTCCTTTATTCTCTGCACAATCAATCAAAAATATGAAATGTGTTAAAACTTTACACGTGCCAAATACAAGAAGTTGGTACTATGTAAATTGAAAAACACAAAAAATTGTCTGTTGAATCAAGCTCTCCTTGAAAGTTTAAACTATAACGATCCAATGGCCTGTATGGGCTTGATTTACTGCACTCGTAATCTTGAGAAGACTGGAACTTTGTTGGGCTTCTTTCTCCAAAACTGGTCAATCCTGTTAGCAGAGGAACAATTATAAACCTGTTACTAGGAAGCACTGCATGCAGAAGTCAGCCTACCAATATAGGGTATCTACTATCTAATCAAAGTTATATCCTATTGCATGCAAATATATTGAGATCTACTTTAACCCGTGATCTTAACCACCAATAGAGATCAAAAAAATATCTAACCACATAAAAAATCCAGTGTTGAGACGGATCTATGCTAGTTCACTTTTTATACATTTTTGTTGGGTCGTTTTCTTCTACTTTTTTGACATGAGATCAGAACTTTGTTTCCTTTTCATTTTATTTTATTTAGCAGTCCACATGTGACACACATGATAGATCTCTTCCACCCCAAGTTATAAGAGCACCTAGCTACTCTCCGTGCAATAAAGAGCAATCACAGAAGGGAGGCACTGATTGATTCAATCTGTGCCAAACTTAAAAGATTAAGAGATCATTGTTTCAACCATATGTTGATTAATTTTATGTTTAGAATTTTTGAGATTCCCTTTAACCAATTGGCAATATACAAAGTAAACATATATAGTCTAGAACTTTATAGGAATTCCTTCCTTGGGAATCTCCATCTAGTACCTATAGGACGGGAGAACGTATGAAGTCCTTTCTTGAGAAGGAAGTACAAACAAGTATAGTTCTGGCAAACTTTCCATTGTATCCAATAAAACATATCTTGATAAAGCCCTGACGGTGAGCTCAAGAACACTTAGAGGAGCTCCCGGTGTCAATCACTCTCATTCCTCTCATCAAACCATCTGTAGCACTCATAGCTACAGCTCTAACCTTATGATTTCCTGATAATTTTTGTACCTCACAAGTAACTTGAATTTCTTGACCGCTTGTACCTTGATCCTCAACTATCAATGAATTGTAAATATTGGTTGTATTTTTTTATATTACAGAGTAGAACAGATGAGTGGATGAGCTGTGGCAGATGTGAAGCAAAACCCTATTACAGAGATGGAGGGTTCATGGTGAAAGCTTCATAGTTTGAAATTATGTCTGCCAATATGGTGCAGAAGAGGAAACTTTGTGATTTTTTTTGTGTTTTGGGCACTGGTCATTGTTGCTTTGGTACTCTGTTGGAGTTTATGGAGAATTTGCTCTTATGGAATTGCTTATAGAGCTGTCACAATTGAAGCACAACAATCTTCAGCACAATGGAATTTCAGGATCCAGAGGTTTGATGATACCAATGTGATTGCTGCTACTCAAGAAAATCAAAATGTGAGTTCTGTTGTTCAACAGAATTAGAGCAATGAACATGAAATGAATGGCAAAGAAGAGGAATCCTTGTATCAGCCAATGGATGAGTGGGAGAAAATCAAAATGTGATTTCTGTTGTTCAACAGAATCAGAGCAATGAACATGAAATGAATGGCAAAGAAGAGGAATCCTTGTATCAGTCAATGGATGAGTGGGAGAAAAGTTTTGATAATTTCTATGCTTAGAGAATTTTCGGCGAAATCACATAAATAATCATTTGTCGACGCGTTTCTGGATAGGGATGATGGCTGGAAGATTAGCAGTTGATGGGTCCCAACCCTGTCTTCCTAGCCTCCTCAGTCCCTCATTTGTAAGGTCTTAGGGTTTCCTTTCCCTCCCCTTAGAGGTTGTTTTCTCTGGTTGGTTCTTTTTCCCTTTGTTTATTATAATTTTTAATATATTTTTAGCTTTTAATCATAATTTACATATTCAAAATTTTAATCTTCGCATCCTAATAGTATATTGGAATTAGTATAATTGAATCCCTTCTATTATCTTAATTACCTAATATTATTCGGTTTATTAGTTATTAATAATTAATTTTGAACCATTAAATGTATTGACCTTATTACAATTATATTTTTAACTGTTATTATTGGGTTAGTTTTAAACTTAAATATTATAATTGGAATAATAATATTCAAGAAATAATTTAATAAATTAGTTTTGATTTCATGATTTCAAATATATATATATTTGAGTACTATTAAACCTTTAGAATTGAAATGATAAATAAAAATAATTATTAAATAAATAATATACCAATAATATTATCTTATTACATACTATTATAACGTGAATGTATGTTCATTATGTTATAGTCTAAATAAATTATCCCTTTAAGCTAAAACTCTAAGATTAATTTAATTCATCCTAATGAACCTGATATTAATAAACAATTAAAGTAAAGAAATAAATTACCAACCATTATAACTATTTAATTATAATTTTCTAATATATATTTAACTTTTACAAATAGTTTATATATTTTAAAAGGTTGAATATATTTGTTATTCAACTTTTAATCTTAACAACCTAATAGTATTTGGAATTAGTTTATTTTAATCCCTTCTATTATCTAGATTACCTAATATTATACATATTCGATAAATAAAATTTTGAACCATTA
Source organism: Pinus taeda (assembly GCA_000404065.3). Lineage (NCBI taxonomy): Eukaryota > Viridiplantae > Streptophyta > Pinopsida > Pinales > Pinaceae > Pinus > Pinus taeda. Next base: position 125,836 of record APFE030428156.1, read on the forward strand.
TATATATTAATATATTTACCCAATTACAGGGGTATATTTAAACTTAAATATTATAATTGGAATAATTATATTTGAAAAAATAAATTAT
>APFE030428156.1:134911-152386 GCA_000404065.3 Pinus taeda
ATATATATAATTGGCACACAGTGAGCTTACAACACAAACAAGTGAATGTTATGACAGTGCACAAACAGTAGCGCACATTGTTTCACTGGTTTGTAACTCATACAACTCCGCTCGGCCTTCTTATAATCAATGCAAGGGAACAACCCTCAGCTGATTTATGAATACACAAATCAACCCTTTTAAAATCATGACAGCAGAGTATTCAAATTAAACGGACAGCACAACTTATCAACGCTTTTATAAGCAATTCAACACAATATACGATGAGTTCTCCACAATGTACAGTGTGCAGCTTCACTTAATTTCATAACCACGCTATCTCGCATTACCAACCAGGCATTGTATTAAACCTATGGTGAACAGTGTATTGATTTATGGAGGCAGCGCACGGCCTTTGACAAAACCACAATTCGAATCATGTAATGTTAACAAATCAATACAGGGTTCTTCTCTGTTGATGTTCTTCTGCTACAAGATTTAGTTCTGAAGGGTGGTAGGTGGAGATAAGAGGAAACAGAGCACAAGCTTAAGGCTTCGGCTTAAAATGAAGACCAATACCCGCTATCATCCAATTTTTGACACTTCGTGCAAGCGTTTAGCACTATTGTTCTTGAGCAGTCCACATTGATTCTTGAGCAGTTCCGCGTTGTTCTTTCTCTGTGAAGTCACCCTATGGGTACGTACTTTTAGAAGTGAAGATGCCAAACGGCTGTTCCACGCTTCTTCTTTTCTTATTTGGTGATGCATATACAAAAGCCCAGAATCCCTTGCGGCCCAATCATTCTCGCCATGAAGAATGAAATTCTCAAGAATTAGAATAACTCAAATGAAACACTGCCAAAATGGATTGAGAATGACCTCCTGGACCAAATACAGGGTCTTGCAAATTTACCACGAGGATCCTTCTTTTTCCTTTGACTGTAAGTTGGAACGAAGCATTTTTATCTGTTTGCGTTGAATAAATTTCTATATGATGGCGTGGGGTCCTAGCAAGCTTTCCACCATGAAGATAGAACAGAGTGAGGATAAATGCATGGAGCCGCTGTAGATGCTTTAGAGAATATATCTCGAACAGCTTGTTCTGATCTTGGAGATCAGCACCACTAAAACCTTCTGTAATAGAGGCTATGGAACCTAGATCAACATGACTTGCCAATGGAAGCTTTCTGGAAAGAACGTCAAGGATCTCAAGCCGTTCACGCACAGAAGGGAAGTCACAAAAGAGTAGACGGTCTAACCTCCAAGGTCGCAACAAAGCAACATCTAGCAAATCTGGCCGGCTGGTTGGATTCAAAAAGGTATAGAAACCATAACTCAGGTCACGGTTTCGATCCCAATGACACCCGAATGCAAACAGAAGGCGGTATCAGTGATACGAGAATAATTAAAACAGTGATAATCGTAGCATCCATTCACCGGTAATCGGCCTTTCCAAGATTGTGCGTGGAAGCATCCATCTTTTATCTTTTCTCTGCAATTGATTGAATCAGGCGGCCATGGATCAGTATGAAAAGCTTGAAAAGATTGGGGAAGGCACTTATGGGAAGGTGTACAAAGGAAGGGACAAGAACACTGGCGAACTAGTTGCCCTTAAGAAGAGTCGCCTTGATTCGCAGGACCAGGGCATTCCTGCTTCTGCGCTTCGTGAAATATCGCTTCTGAAATACTAGTCAGAGTGTTTATATGTTGTTCGGTTGCTTTCTGTGGAGCAAGTGGTCAAGAAGGATAAACGGCTTATTTTCCTGGTATTTGAGTTCTTCGATACAAATGTGAAGAAATTCATAGACTCGAATCGTCTAGCACTGAAAACTATTCAACGCTTCATGTATCAACTATGCAAAGCAGTAGATCATTTTCATAGCCAGGGAGTTTTTTTGCAACAGTCTGTTCCTTTCAGTTTCCCTGAACAGCTAGAACAAGGCGGAACGGTCGCTGTAGTGGGTAAGCCATGGCAGATTGGAGCCAGCGATTTGGAATATGGACAGACCAGTGTCAGACCAGCGTTATGAATAGATACGTAGCAGATTATGGGACAGAAGGCAGTGGACAGAGGAGCAGAAGGCAGCAGCACTGGTCAGGTGGCAGCTAAATTCTAGCTGAGGAAATATTCATAAATAATGGCAGAAACCATAAAACAGATGGTTCAAATATCAGCAGGGCAGGATATCGCCCGCTCTGATACCATGTTAAACAGACATGGTGAACGAGAAACAAATAGAAAGATAAGTTTGCATTGCAATTTTTATTCACAAAAGATGTACATTTATAGTACAATATGGTGACCGTTGGGATTCACATCCCAAGGTCCCTTGGACTACTTAGTCTGTTCAGCTTCCCACACTAACCCATTAGGATTAGGTGTCCAACAGAGATTTGTCTAGAAGCCATAGCAATTATTTTTAAAGCGTTAAATAAAAAACCAACTAATGAAGAAACAATTTATTTCATAAACTATCTTTAGCCTCTGAAACTTTAAAATAATTTCTTTATTTTTTCTTTCTTCCTTCTTCCATTCTTATCATATATCACTCTTTTTTGAAAAAAATAAATATTTGAAAACACATTACATCATTATTAAAATGGATAAGGAATGAAATCTTTCCCATCTACTGAGTGATGCCCAACATTCTCATCAACCTAAGATTTTTAGATATATCTATCTATATATAAAATACAAATTATTCCAGAGAGAAAAAAATAGACATAAAAAATAATTAATTGTAGGATAGGTTTGGCCGACCAGATTCAGCCAATCTAGGTTCAATTTCATCTTCTGACTATTTTTGACCACGTGGCAAAAGAGAACTATTAGATTTTGAGTTCCTCTGCCCTTGCGATGAGTTCCTATATACGATGTTATATATATAATGTTAAAGTTGGATTTTGTATTTTCTTAGGTTTAAGACAATACAAAATCTAAAAAATGAGCTCATTAATTTTAGATTTAAGCAAGTAAAAAATTCAACGAATAAAATTATTAAAAATCATTAATCTTAAATTAAATTTAAGTCAGAACCAAATCCAACGAATAAACTCATTAATATTAATAGATTGATAACATTGATTGCCCTAATGCAACGCGAAGATTCAAAAAGTATAACAATTTTCAAACTCAGGACATAAAATTAAAAACAAAGACGATAACATCCATTTAAAGATGGTCTTTATATACTTATGGCCGAATCAGAATGACTTCTCCTAATTTGGTGACGCAAATCTGAGTCGCATGGCGGATATAAATTCAAATATCATGGCCGTATCTGGCATAATTTCTTTCACTCTATTGTCCTCACATATTCGATCGATCCACGCGCTTAACAGCGGCATCTTCTCCGCGTCTATTAAAACTGAATTAGTAGCCTTCTGCAGAGCTTTGACAAATGCTGACGTACCACCCAATGCGATGTCAACAACGCCGATCTCATCTCCTCCAAAATACGGTTTCCCCGAAAAACAAAGGTTCGTTCTCAGAGCTTCCTCCAGTACAAGAAGATTAGCCACGGAATCTTCCACCGCTTTTTGTTGCTGTTCTCCGTGGCTCCTGAAAAGGTAGCTCCTGAAAAGTTCCCGAAGACATGGTTCCAGCTGAGGCCACCGATAAAAAGCATGACCCTATTAGTTACGGGAATACCACAAAGGGCAATTAAGACTTGCAAAAAAAACAAAACGCGGAGTTAACGAAAGGAATGAAGTCGATTATAAAGGGAAGTTGTTACCTTATCGTCTATTAAGGCAGCCCAGAAGCGGGCAATGGCTCGGTCATATGGATCTTTGGGCATAAGATTTGGCGCCTTGTTTTCCCATGCCTCCTCGATGTATTGAACAATATTCACGGATTCACAAACAGGCTTTCCATTATGGAAAAACACTGGAATTTTCTTGTGAATAGGATTTGATTTCACCAGCAGCTCGCTCTTCTTGTGCATGCTCTCGTAAATGTTCTCTTCGATATACTCGTATGCGATCCCTTTAAGAGCGAGTGCCATGCGGACCCGAAGAACAAAGGGACTTGTATTCCATCCTAACAGTTTCACTGCCACCTCCTCTCCACAGGCCTCCATCGAGATTTCTCTCAAAATTTATTGTAATATAATATTCTATGTTTATAATTGTGCAGCTATTCTTTCTATCTCCGCAACTCGGCCTCCCCGTAAATAAATAGGCATCATACAGCCCAGAGTCGTCAACAAGCACGAAAGTTACCTGCTTCGCAGAATGCGACCAGGCCCATAGAGACTAAAAACCCCAAACTAAAATTAATAGTTACGCAAAAGGCGTGGACTCTGCTCCAAATATTAGTCCGCTGTCCAGGACAAATGGGAACATGTCAAGTCTTTAAATTTATAAGTTAACTAAACGTACGAGTCACGACGTGTCCACTGCACAACTACGACTTTGCCACATCTTCAAAGCTACCGATCCGATTGAGCCAGTTTCGCGACAAGTGGGGTGGCGTTGAAACGTCGAACAGCAGTTTTGGTCAAATGAGTGCCACAAATTTAAGGGTCACTGTCAACATGGTCAAATGAGTGCCACAAATGTGAGGGTCACTATCAACATAATTCAAAATTTCAGAAATGTTTTGGAATTTAACTATCAAAAAAGTTAAATAATAATCTCTCTGCCGACCATTAGTATCTTCTTCTAATTATCAAATTCTAAATATCCTCTTTATTAGATTCTGATTCTGAAATATTGTGGAACCTGTAGGCCCAAAATGAAATTCAGATAAGTTTATTCTCTGGCCGGCGGTACGAAAATTCGAGGGTTGCAAAAAACCACGCCACAGAGTAAGCTAATCTTCTTAGTGAAATTACCTGCGTACCTTCATTCGGCCATATAATTTACGTGAGTCGGCGGAAATTCCAAGTATAACTAGAGTTTTATTGCGCATCCAAGTATAAAGAAACACGACTTCAGCTGCCTAGAATCAGTAACTGGCCACCGCATTACAGTCATAGCAGCCGCTGCACATGGGTCTATTTTTCCCCGCCTTTTTAGTTTTTCAAAGCTATAAGTTGCTTTTGTCGAATGTTGCCATTATTGAATGCAATTTAAGACAAACATCTAGAGTTGTATGCATGCCCGTAATCCATTATTATAGTTATTTAAAGGAAGGTTATTTGATTTTGAAAATGTTTGATTTTATTTAAAGGAAGGTTATATTGATTTTGAAAATGTTTGATTTTAATGAGTTTATTAAGATTTTGAAAAAAAAAATATTAAATTCAATATTTTGATTTAAATAGTTTTGAAAAATTAAACGAATTTTTAAATTATTAAAATTTTAAAAAAATTAACTTAACATTTAAAAATAAGAATAAATTTGAAATTTTTTAAATTTAAATTTATTTTCTTATTTATTTATATAGCTAAAAATAACTAATGTTAATAGACTTGTAAATAAAATTTACTACATTTTTTTTTATATAGTATCTACTCATAAATATATACATCAAATCTCTTTATTATAGATAACACTTTAATAATAAAATTGTAAAAATATTTTAATTATAAGTGAAATTTTAATAATACTATGTACATATAAATTAAATATCCTTAAATAGTATGATATTATTTTATGTATATATAAATTAAATACCCTAAATAGTATGATATTATTTGATGGCTGAGAACATAAAACTCTGCCCATTGCTTAGTAACTCAGGTTGTTGTTGAACTTTGCGTCGTACATTAACCTAGGCTATGGTCGAATTCTGAACCCGCCGATGTGACAGCGGGCTAGGCATTAATATATTTGTGAATTCCGCTACTCTACATTGCACCATATCGCGCGGAGGTCTATCACATGTGAATGGGGCTTACCAATTCCAAAGGTTGATCAATTAGAATTTATATAGAATATGTGAAGGTCATCGATTAGAATTTATATCAAAGTTTTGGTATTTTTAGAATATCTTAATTTTAGTTTTTTTTTTACAAGTAAATAGGTCATTAACATAAATTTAGAAATATAATATAATAGGTTATATTAAATGTATAGCATTTATTAATAAGATATTTAAATTAAGAATTGTTACAATTTTATTGTTTATTGTGTAGAATTATAAATTCTACATTGTTTAAATATATTATAGTTTATTTGATTTATATTTTAGTAGTTATATTTTTTATTATTTTTGTATGAAATCTGGAATAAATTAGTTGCAAATATAAGTTTGAGTGATGTAGTTTGCACAATTTGAATGTTTTAGGATTGTTATATGAATATTTTAAATACTTCAAAAACACAATTTAAACAATAAAAAGTTACATTTTAACTGATAATTGTATTGTTGAATTTCAATAGAAAAAAACCATAAAATAATTAGTGTGCCATATTTTAATTGTAAATTTTTTTCGATTATAATTAACAATTAACCATAATACAAGTCTATGCTTTATTTTAAAAGGTTAGTAAAATCATTTAATGTTTTTAGAAAAGAAATGAAATAAATTATAATTTCATTAAAGATTAACAATAAATATAATTTTTATTTTTAAATGATTTTTTGAGAATTTAGAAGTGTTAAAAATCACAACATAGATTTTTTGACATTGATCATTTTTGGATCTCATTATAAGAAATGATTATTTCTATGTGTCCATATGGTCACTAGAAGTAAAATTGGATTTGTATCTTAAACATAGCATAAAGCATGCTTACCCATGGAAGTTACTTCCCTTATAACTCTTAATTACTATAAATTACTATAGTATGTTAATTGTTGTCATATAAGATAGGATTTGTTCTATATATCTTTGTAATCACCAAAAATTATATCTTAATTTTTTGTCAAAAATATATCACAAATCCTGTTTAACTATAAAAATTAGTATTAATTAAAAAACTCACCTTATATGTAAAAAAATAATAATATACTTGTAAAAAATTACAATAAATTTTACTATCGATTACTTCTTACATATTACACTGGTTTAATATTCTCTTACTCCCTACAACTGAGTTGGATCTCTTTTTGCTAATCCCACGCTTCATAAAACTCTGATGTTCACGGAATACTTTAATAATGGTTGCATAACAAATGATTAATGAATAGTTGAAATTAAAATATATATTATATATATTATAATATATATATAAATAAAAAAATATTTAATAAACAAAACCATTATTCATTTACTATATTACACTCAATATTTACTATTAAAATACCATTATAAACTATCTTTAACATCCAATCTCGTTCAAGCCTCGTAAGGTGAAGACTCTACACTTTGTCAATCTCATATGCACCGAAGAGCCAATTTACCAAATAGGGTGGAAAGATATTCCATTCTTCTCATGTTTCACTTTTTAGCGAAAAATGTATAGTCTGAAAAACATTGCATCTATCATTAAAATATATAGTTTGAAAAATATTGCATCATTATTAAAATAGATAAGGAATGAAAACTTTGACATCTTGAATGAAGGTAAGGAATGAAAACTTTGACATCTTAATGAAGGTGATGGTTAGGGTTTATTAAGACTAATGAGGTTTATATGATATTAGTAAAGAAAGAGATTAATTGATTTAATATTTTATTTTTATGATGAAGAGGAGTTAATTTACTAAATAAGGTGGAAATATATTTTATTATGTTGACTTATTGGGGCCTAATCCAGGTCCAGAGTTTAGTTAGCTAAACAAATCTCGGTGTTACTGGTCCTTTCGGGAACAGTCCGTGGAACGCAGATTGAGGTTTCACTCGAAGTAGTATGGGAGGGTGCTGGAACCAGGTTTCCACACCCTCGAGATGTTTGATGAGTTCAAGTGGTCCGCAGTTCGACCCTACATGCACGTCTCTACGCGCACTTTCTTGCACCTTGCAGCCTGAGATGCTGCCTTCGTGAAACCCTATTCGAGGGCCGAATATTGTTATTACCAAGTCTTCACTTGTAGTCCACTGTTAATTGATTATTTTAGCCTACTTGCGTCCTTTAAGTTATACTTAACAACATAAATCATTTATATAGGTGCGCGTAGTAAATAAACAATATATTTACAATTTACATAAACATGCATCAACCCAAGAACAAATACACAAAATTATGATAAAACATCTCTTTATTAATCTCTTCTTCGGTTACAGACTTGACTCTGCCCTACACACTCAGCTGCAGGGGTCCGCATACTCAGCTGCAGACTACTAGGCCTCTGCGCACTCAGCTGCAGAGTCTTCTCCTACTCTATGACCCAAAGACCCACTTAGTCGCTTAGAATCTTTCCCTTTCTCTCCACTTTGCTTCTCCCTCTTACACTTAGAGCCGACATTACATTACAAAACTAGAGCAGACAACCCTGTGACTCTATCATACATTTAGCGCTCCGCGCTCACAATTGGCAGAGTCTTTACAACAATATCGGATCAAAACTTGGGCTTTGAGCCCCAAAACATGAAAGCCCCAAAACATGCATTCGGGGGGACTCCATGCCCAACAAACCCCCAAAAAAAACATCGTGACTCGCCCTTGAGTCACTCTATCGGCACGACGATCTTTGCACGAAATCCCTCCACTGTTCACACATTGTGCTAAGGTCAGCAATGCACTGAGCTCCTGCTTGCTGGATCTGCTGCATCTGTTGTTTCGAGACCTCTATGTCTGAACTGTTTCAATACATCTGTATCAGTATCTGCTACATATGTTTATAGTCTCGCGTCTTTGTCAGTTCCTTTGAGCACGAAGACTGTGTTTCTGCCGGTTAGTCAGAGAACCTGCCCACCCGTGTAGGGCTTCAAGCGGCTGCCATTCACCTTGCTTGGGAAAGGTTCTCCATTTAGTTTGACCAATTATACTGCGCCTCTGTCTATGACCTCCACAACCACGTATGGTCCCAGCCAATGCATTTTAAACTTTCCTTGGAATTTTCAAACTTACTGTCATACAACAACACTAAATCATTTACCTTGAAGGTGTGCAAGTTAATATGGCGATCGTGCCAGGCCTTTTGATGCTGCTTTTGTACCTGCTGATGAAAACTAGCCAATAACCATTCCTCCTCAAGTTCTTCCAATTGTGTAAGCCTTTATTCCAGAGCTTCACGGTCCTTCATACCTTTGAGCGTGACTATTCGTAGACTAGGTACAATATACTCCATTAGCAAGACAACTTTGACGCTATAAACTAACCGGAAAGGTGTTTGTCCCGTCAGTTTCTTGCACATTGTTCGATAAGCCTAGAGTATTGTAGGTACGCGTAGGTCCCAATCGTTTCAATGCACGTTGCACACTTTAGTTAGTGCAGTCTCTAGTATTTTGTTGAATGCTTCTATTGTCCCATTGGCTTGTGGGTGATACAGTGTGCTTTTCTGATGATACATCTGGAACTCTTCTGTGAGCACGCTGATGGTTTCATTTAGGAAATATGTATCGCGATCCCTCATTAAGATCTTCAGACATCCAAATCGGGTCAACATGTGTTCAAACAAAAACTTCCCATCTGTAGCGATCGTGCAGTCTTTGACCAACTGCGCTTCTGCCCATCATGTCAGGTACTTCGTCGCAGTGATGATGTAGTGCGTGCCCATTTTTCCGTGAGGTTTGATAGGTCCCACAAAGTTGATTACCCATTTCTCAAACGACTGCAGTGTCATTTGTGGATTCAACAACATCTTGTCTCTCCATAATGGTTTTCCAGTCTTTTGACATATATCGTAGGCCTTACAGTGTGCTTTGAATCCCGGTGAAGGGTTAGCCACCACAACCCTGCGCAAAGAATCTTTTGTGCAGTTGCTTGTCCTGCATAGTGTCCTCTTGCAGAGCCCCCATGTGCTTCCGCGAGGATCTGACTTCGTTCAAATTCAGATACGTAGCTTTGCAATATCTGATTATTGACCATTTTATATAGGTGCCCTGCGATGACAGAAAAATCCACTGCACGTACCACCAATTCCTTCTTTTGTTGGACAGAGTATTCCTTTGGTGTGGTCGCTATTGTCAGAAAGTGGATTATATCTTCGAAGTGTCTGTCCGCAATGCACTCAGCAAAGAGTTGTGCATTAGGTAATCCTTTCTCCAGATTAGTAGGTTCCTCACTTGTCTCAATAAGTGACAAGTGATCTGGTCCTACATTTAGTCATCTAGGCTTTACCACGACCTCAAAGTCATATTCTTGGAATAACAAGAGCCACCTACAGATGTGCCCCCCCCAACACAAGCTTATTGACCAAGTACTTTAGCACGAAAAGGTCTGTATACATCTTGAAATGTCCTACTAGCAAATAGTGTTGATAGTTTTGGAGCTCGTACACCATCACCAACCCCTCACGCTCAGTTGTGGAATAGTTCTTCTTGACTTTGGACAATCTTCAACTTGCAAACATGATAAGGTGATCCAAGCCTTCTCCACCCTCTTGTGTGAACATTGCTCCCAGCACGATACACGACACATCAACATGGACATGAAACTCCACGTCCCATTTTGGGAAACCAGGATTGGAGCAGAGGCTAATTTCCCCTTTAGGACGTCTAGGCTCTTCATGCAATCATCATTCTAGCAAAATGTGACATCATTTTTCAATAGTTTCTCCATCGGTGCAGTGATTTCGGCACAGCTTTTGATGAACTTCCTATAGTACCTTGTGTACCCCAAGGTATCACACAACTGTTTAACATTTCGTGGTGCTTCCAAATTTAGAATGACTAAAATCTTCACAGGGTCCACCATCAATCCTTATTTGTAGACCACACCCCAACAGGTTCCCAAAAGGGAACAAGGAATGTGCACTTCTTAAGGTTCAACGCAATCTAGTGTCAATGACAAGTATCCAGCGTCAATTGTAAGCTTGCTACGTGGTGTTTAACCAATCCAAAGATAGTCCAATCATCCAAATAGACCTCTAGGAACTTGTGGATGTATTCTTTGAAGGCGGAAACAGTGATGCACCAGAAGATGGCTGGCGTGTTCTTCAACCCAAACGGCATAATGGTGTAATGAAAGTAGCCCCATTCCATTGTGAAGGTTTTCTTGCTCCTGTCTTGCATTGCTATTTTGATCTGGTGGTACCTTGAGAACCTACCCGTGAAAGAGTATGCTTCTTGTCTGCCAACATTTTCCAATACTCCATCTGTGAATAGTGTCGGGAATGGGTCATGTACACAAGTGTCATTCAACCTCCTGAGGTCCACACATATTCTTATCTCACCCTTCTGTTTTTTCTCCTATACTACCATAGGGCTCAGTTAGTTGGATTCTTCCACCAGCTCAATAATTATGTCTATGAGCATTTTGTCTAGTTCTACGCAAACCTTTTCTTTATACTTCGAATTTAAGCGGTAACGCCTTTGCTTAACCAGCTTTTGTTGGGTTTTAGGGTGATATTCATCATCCCTAAGTAGCCAACGATCCCTTTTAAGTCCGTAATCTTGGTCAGGAATAAGTCTTGGTATTCGTGGAGTAACTTAGCAACCTTATCCACCATGGCATCATCCCAACAATCACCGAGCGTTGCATATCTTGGTTCAGCCTCTGTTTCAATGTTTACCTGCTTTGTTTTTAGTGGCACAGTGATGTCAGGATCTTCAATCAATGGTCCTCGAACCCTGCAACAGCCTTCAGTTCTTGGGATGTTAATTTTTCGTGGATCGTCATCATCCTCCTCAATATTTACATTGTAACACTCCAACGTGTAGCTTAGCTAGGTCGCCCATTCTGACTGAAGCACTTCCATTGGCTCATGGGGTATTTTGAAGATAACTACTTTTATTGTTTGTAGCACATCATCAACAGTATCCCACCGATGATCCTCAAATGTGAAGGTTAACATGAATCCTTAGCGCAAGATATCCCATTCGCTTGTGCCATGACGGAGCTCCATCTCACTATACCAATTCATGGGTATGATATCCAGGGTATGATAGAACAGATGCACCCACTCAAGTTGTGGCTCTTCTCGTAGACCTTGGTCCATTTCACGAGGTGTGCACATGGATCATCCTATTCTTCATACTTGTTTGTTAGCCGCATCTGAGGTTTTCCAAATCGTATGAGAATCATCCTTCTGCATTCTCGCCAGTCCTAAAAATTATGTTGGTGCGTACCCCACCGCCTTGCAAGCGTAGAGCGAAGTGCCCATTTTAGAGCGTCGAAATGATGCTGTTCTGCTACTTCTTTTTCAAATTTTTTTAGGAAATCATCTACATCGCTCAACCCATAATACATAGGCATATTTCTTGCTTCCCTTTTTAAACAATGTAATGACTTTATCATTATGTTGTATTTGAGCGTGGTTAGCTCGTGTAACCAGTTCTGCCATCTTTCTATCTTCTCGTCTGAATTTGAGGTGTAGGAGCTTTCACACTCCCATGAAATCCTGTCATCCGTTTTTGGATTCACCCAATCCTGCTCTTGCGAGGTTATCTTGTAGATACAATATAGATCATCGTCGTTGTCGGAGTCACGCATCGGCTCTGTGTAGCGCGATCCTTCTGCAGGGTCTAGAGGTACCACTATGCGTAGTGACTTTTTCTCAAAAATCATCTTGCGCTCCTTTAGATTTATTACTCTATTCATATCAGTGGCCCAATCTATTCCTAGTAGCATGAGATAGGGATTGTTGTCATCAACAATCTCTATCACTTCGAAATTTGCAAGCGCGCTTGCGCCTTCGATATCTATTATTATTCCCTATAATCTTCCCATCTGTAGGATCTTTTGTTGGTTCGCCATTCGTAATTGAATAGGAGACCATTGCAACACGGGCCTACCCATGCGTTCCCACATTTGCTTTGGCAGGACGTTCGTGTCTGATCTTAGATCCAAAATCACTTTGATCCATCTCATATTCTTGGATTTGTGCAATTAATCTCATCTCCCTTTCTGTTCGCTTTGTGTGCTCTCTGAGCTTTGAGATTACGTGTGGTTCTCTTGGCCTAGCACATCTAGTGATGAGTTCTTGCAGTCCCTTCACCGCTTTGTTGTCACGCAACAGCTTCATGCATGTCTCCAGAAAGGTAGTGAGCATTTTTGGGTCCATCTCCGGTTCTAGTTTGTCTTTACTACCTGAAGTGGAGGCCTCTGTGAAGCTCTTCTTAGATTCCATAAATGTCTCGTTTGCGTGCTCCAAATCGAATTTTGGTTCCCTTTGTTGGAGCCTTGCAAACCCAGACACTCTCTTAAGGTTGCTTACCTTTTCCATTTCCCGTCATGATACCACTTCAAAGCATGATGTTTACATTTGGGTCCTCCTCACGCGGTATTCCTTTATCACACAACCTTGCTATCAGTGTAGGATAGTCCTCTATCTCATGATCAAACTGGGTACAATATAAACATGATGCTCTCATCGGGTTTATACAATCATGGGCATAATGCACTAGCCCTCCACAATTGTAATAGATCAGTTGTCTACGACCCCTTCCTAGTCCCATTCCACCTCGACCTTGTCCGCGCCCCTGAAATCCAGTGCACGCCATCCCTGTATTTTGATCGAGGGCTCGCGTTTCGATCTGAACTCTGTAGGTAAGAGTCTGATCCATCATCAGTTCATAACTTCTACAGGTACACTCATCGTGGCCTACTAACCTGCAGAAATTACAGAATAATTGTTGGGACGTCTGTGTATACTTTTGTAATAGATGGCAATTATATGTAGCAAGCTTCTCTCCTATCTGACAAATCGCGCACTATAATGCAGGTTCCGCACTCAGTCTTGCTTGTGCCTCCGGACTCAATGGCATTGACCCTCCTCCCGCTAGGTAGTTCACGAAGACTAGACAATGGTCTTTGTCATGTCCTTGGCCTTTGCACTTTATGCAGCATACCTCCTCGTGCGCTTCTGGGCGAGTTGTCTTGTCTTGTTTCAAGCTCTGCATCTCAAGACACAAGTTTTTCAACTGCGCGTGGATCTGTTGGACTCCTAGACTAGGATCCTTTATTGGGGTCTTGTGCAGTCTCATTGCAATCTCCAAGGACTTGACCTGAGTGGATAGCCTCTGTTGTGACAACGCGGTCCTTAGATATGGCGTTAGAAATAATACAAACCATGTGCGGTGTTGCCCATCTGTCAAGGTCATGTTGGCTTCACGAGTCATACACTTCAGTCTCTGATTCAGCTCCCAAGGGGTCTCACCTAGAAGCATCTTGATTTCCTTAAATCCAATAATCGACTGTGCCTCTGATTTTGGCCTGCTAAATTCCTTGTTTAGCGCAACTTGGATATCTACAATCCCTGCATTTGGATTGTCATTGCAATGCTTAATGTACCATGTCAGTGTGCGATCCCGCAATGCACTCACCAACATCACCTTTTTTATATTGTCATATGTGACTCCTTGTGCTTCCCATACAACCTTTACCAATAACCAAAATTGGTCTAGATCTTCATTCCCTATTCCTTTGAACACTGACAATTTTATTGCGCTTGCCATATTGAACTGTGGTGGTGGTGGAGGTGATGTGGGTGAATATGGGGGTGAAGATGGTGAAACTGGTGGTGGTGTAGGTGGCGGTGGTATGCACGGAATTCACTGTCTTATCACACTGATCGTACTTCTTGGTGAAACTTTCGCGAGCTCCTCCTCGCTCTCCTGTGGAGGTGAAATCAAGGGACTAGTCTCTAATTCTTCACTACCTTCGTTTCTATAGATCCTCCCACTTCGCATAGCCCCAATCATCATTTTATTCACATAACCTGCTTTTCACACAGTAGCATTTTAATCCAAGTGTTCAAAGACTTAACGTACTTACCTCGCGGTCCTTTGAGGAAGTGTCGTTTCACCTCGTTGTAGCTAACTGAAGTATCTACCGCGAACTTGGTGATAAACCTTCCTATAATCTGATCGAGCCAATGGTCAATAACGCATGCGATCTTATCTTCTGATGTTTCTAGTCTGCGCACCAACTCTCGAGTCCACACAATAGGTTTGTCGAGCCTACACCTTCCGTGACTGTCTGCTAGCTTCGCAATCCACTCGTACAACTTAAAGGGGAAGGATGCAAAGAAAATTTTAATGGATTTCCGTATATAAGTAGCGCTCTAACCACTCTTCCTTCGATACTCATGAATTCCTTTTTTCCTGCGCCGCGAACTCGTGAATATTTTTGTCCAACCACTCTTCAATTCCTTTCATTGTCAGATTCCAACAATACGACATCAGACATCTGCTATGGAGATCCCAGTCCCGACAACAGAACCATTTATTGGCTTATTAGGGCCTGACCCAGGTTCAGAGTTAATTTAGCCAACCAAATCTCGGTACTACTGGCCCTTTCGGCAATAGTCCGCGGAGCGCGGACTGAGGTCTCACCCGAAGTAGTTTTGGAGGGTGCTGAAACCAGGTTTCTGCACTCTGGAGATGTCTGATGAGTTCAAGTGGTCCACGGTTTGACCCTGCGCACATCTCTATATGCACTTTCCTGTACCTCGCAGCTTGAGATGTTGCTTTCGTGCAACCCCATTCGGGGGCCGAACATTGTTATTACCCAAGTCCTCACTAGTAGCCCACTGTTAGTTGATTATTTTAGCCTATTTGCATGCTTTAAGTTATACTTAACAACATAAATCATTCATACAGGTGCACATAGTAAATAAACAATATATTTGCAATTTACATAAAACATGCATCAACCCAAGAATAAATACACAGAATTATGATAAAACTTCTTTTTATTAATCTCTTTTTCAGTTACAAACTCGACTCTGCCTTACGCACTCAGCTGCAAGGGTTCACGCACTCAACTATGGACTACTAGGCCTCTGCACACTCAGCAGCAGAGCCTTCTCCTACTCTACAACCCAAAGACATACTTAGTCGCTTAGACTCTTTCTCTTTCTTTCCACTTTGTTTCTCCCTCTTACACTTAGAGCTTCGCTCTATTTATACAATCCCACACACAGTCAACTGTGGACTACTAGGCCTCTGCACACTCAGCAGTAGAGCCTTCTCCTATTCTACGACCCAAAGACATACTTAGTCGCTTAGACTCTCTCTTTCTTTCCACTTTGTTTCTCCCTCTTACACTTAGAGCTTCGCTCTACTTATACAATCCCATGGTCCACGGACCATGGATAGGTTGACATTATATTACAAAACTAGGGCGGTCAACTCTGTGACTCTATCATACATTTCGCGCTTCGCGCCCGCAATTCGCGGAGTCTTTACAACAATATCGGGTCAAAACTTGGGCTTTGAGCTCCAAAACATGCCTTGGGGAGATTCCATGCCCAACATATTCTTATTATGTTTCACTTTTTAACGAAAAATATATAGTTTGAAAAACATTGCATCATTATTAAAATATATAAGGAATAAAAACTTTGACATCTTGAATGAAGCTCATGGTTAATGTTTAGTAATACTAATGGGGTTTATATAATATTAACAAAGAAATAGATTAATTAAGATTTTTTAATATATTTTTTTATGATGAAAATGAGAGAAATAAGTATTTGTAAATCACTATTTACTATTGAAATAAATTAAAAAATTTAGTAATGTGGCAGATGTTTTAGAAATAGAAAAAAATATGACTAAAAACTAAATAATTAAAAAGAAAATATTTTACATCTTCAACTTTCTTAACATAACACAATTCACAAATTCTTTTATCCCAAAATATAAACTAATATACCACACCACAAAATAAAGTAATCTTCATAATAAACTACCCCGCACCTTCTTTTAGCCAGATAATTTACATGAATAGGCGGAAATTCCAAATATCATAAGAGTTTTATTGCGATTCAAGTTTTTGCGTAACCATGTTTTTTTCCAATTTTGATTCAATCCTGATCACCTTGAAAAACTCCTAACTTCGTTGGCCTAGAATCAGTAACTGGCCGAGCCGCTGCACATGGTTCTATTTTTCTCCTCCGTTTTGGTTTTTCAAAGTTATAGGTTGCTTTCGTCATAGTATGCGTATTGAATGCAATTTAAGTGAAGACCCAACGACTAAAGTTGTAACCAATTATTTACTATTGTCTTGCCCCCACAATGGAGTGGGGTCTCTTTTGCCCATCACACTCTTCATAAAACTCTTATGTTCACGGAGAATATAGGATTGAACATGTGATAGTTACATAGGAGATGATTAAATGACTACTTGAAAGGTTGAAATATATTAAATAAGTTAATAATTCATTATAGGTTTTTTTCCACTCTATTTATTAAATATTAAATATTTAATATTTAACCAATAAACCCAGTATTCATTTACTATATTGTACTTAATTTTCACTATTAAAAGACCATTATAAACGATCGTTAACATCCAATCTCGTTAAAGCCTAGTAAGCTGTAGACTCTTCACCATGTCAACCTCACGTGCAGCGAAGAGTCAATTTACTAAATATGGTGGAAATATATTCCATTCTTATCATATTTCACTTTTTTGGAAAAAATTATATATATAGTTTGAAAAACATTGCATTATTATTAGAATAGATAAGGAATGAAAACTTTCCCATCCTAATTTGAGTGATGCCCAACATTCTAATTAAGTTGCTTTCGATTTTTAGCTTTATGTAATAT
>APFE030428156.1:153051-170535 GCA_000404065.3 Pinus taeda
ATAAAAAATATATAATATGTGCCTGTTTTTTTAGCAAATTTAAAATATTTATTAAAATAAAAATAACGATCTTTGTGTTACATATATACCTATAAAGTGTATATATTTATAATTGCAAAATAAAATCCCAAATTTAATGAACATGCCCAATGTATTGTTTAAACAAATCATTCATAAAATAAACTAAAAAATACATGAAGATTTCAATTACTATAATCCAAAATCATATCAATTTTATCAAATAATATTGCAAATTTATAATACAACTGAAATTACCTATTTGATAGCACCAAGAAACCAGTCTAATAACATCATAATGATACTATAAATTATAATACCAGATATATTTTTAATTTGATTCTCTATTGTTAAATTATTATTATTATTATTATAAAGTTTAGAATAATAACTTCATTACACTTATTCAGGAGATTCTAAGAATAAGATCAAGAGAAGAGCAAGTAAAATGCAAGCATAAGGACAAGTACCCCTTTTTTACTTCACATTGACGCCTTTGTTAAGATGAGCCAGCCTAATCTCCCAAGCTAAGAGGTCTCTCAACCTTAGCCATACTATAGGCATACGATATTGACAATCTTTAAAAGGTAACTTAAAAACATCCATTTTTTTTAATAAAATGTAATTTAAAAGAAAATTTAGAAACATCTACACTTTATAAGTGGACACTCCACCCATCATCGATATCCTTTGAAAATGGGTGGACTCTCAATTCAAAAGGTTTACACATTTCTAAACTCCAACATAGTTTATGCTCTTATCATCGGTGGAGTGTTAGTACATAATGCAAAAAATGATGAATTGGATATGAGTAATGCTATGAGCAATATTATTTTGAGTGATTGATCATGAAAATGTGTTTACATAAAATATATTAAAATAAATGGGAAATACATGGTCAAAATTAATCATCCTCATTTTTTTGTTGGGTTTCCTATATGAATAAGTTGATTCAATGCATAATATAGTTTTTTTGATATATACAAATAATGATATGTTCTATTTTGGAGTCCTTCATTCTTTATTTATTGGTAAATTAAAAATTGCATTTCTAGTTTTTGTGACTAAGGGAAGTAAAAGGGCATATTGGCCCTTATATATGACATCCATAATAACTATCAAGACACCATCGCCATTAAATAAATGTGCTAGAAGAATATTTTCATATTTTTTTAAAACTCATGGCACCTCTTAAATTGACTGACAATGAGGAGACTTTACATACCAATTTACAGAATTAGGTCTTGAACTAGCAATAAAAATCATCTAGCAACAATAGACTTAAGTTATTTCAAGATTGTTAGAGAAAATTGGTGATCTAATTCTTCATAGCTCTTCATCTAGATCCTTTAAAATGCACTGAAATCCTATAATAAATGAGTTTAGTTCTAAAAAGGGAGATTATATATAGAGTTTGGTTGTACCATAATAGTGTGTTTATGCTTTTGAGTAGTTCATGTCTCTCTTTGATTAATGTGTTTTTTTCTTTATTCAAGTAGAAAGTAGCATTGTAAATGAAACCACTTTCTCTTCATGTAGTTAGATATTTTAGGATTTGATTATCTCCTAACACACAATTACATGTGTATTTATTTCACTATAAGATCGACCTCTATGTATGTATGTTATTGTGTAATTTAAAGGTCAAGCTAAGTAGTTCAATAGAAGGTATATGATGTACCAATTATCAATGACCTATTCGGGGTTTTTTTACCGTACTTCGAGGTTCCTAGAGTGATGTTCCCCATACCAAGTTAGGCCTCGCTTTATGATTGTTTCATTTCAAATTTCAGAAGCCCTAACACCCAATACCTAAAATGGAATTAGATGGAAAATGCATTTGTTACTTAACATTCTAATAGTAGTAGGAAGAAACATATCCATTATTTTAATTAAAAGTTGTGGTGTGGGTCTCTTAAGACCAAATATGTAAACACACCACCATACCCTTGGTAAGTGTTCACTTACTAATCCAACTCCTTATGCACAGTTACAAAAGTGGGATAATTTTTGGTTTTTTTTGTTTTTTTGGAAAAATTTCTAGCAAGTTCTCAAAAATCTAAGTAGATTTTACCATCACCTTCGCCTCAATGATATGTTTCTGGTGATATAAAATTTCTCCCAATTTGGAATCCTAGATCTCAAGTTCTACTTCTTTAAAGTTCTATAATTAAAAATTATTATTTTCCTTGTTTCTACTGCATGGTGCCAATGTGGCATATCAACCCAGTATAATTATGTCTCGGGTTCAAGGTCAATGCGACCCATACATTCCTCCCTCCACATGGCTACGCTACAACATGGGTTCACAACTATGCAACCCCATCCCATATGTTATAATTATAAATAAGATGATCGTATATAGGTATTTTTGGGCACAAATTATGCTTTATATAATATATGATCATGTGCTCATACCTATTCCTTATGTCTAACTCAAATTATAAACATATGTGCCATAGATTTATTCATTGGTGCTCATATGAGGCCTTCAAAAACAACATTGAAAGTTATACAGATATGTTGGAAGCTAGCTCTTGGGATAATCTATTTAGCGAGGGGTTTGTCAAGAAGTTGGGAGAATTTATTGTGAGTCTTCACAGAAAAATGGTCGAATACATCAAGCAGATGAAGAAGCAATCTGTCCCATAGGCCATCTTTAGCCTCGTGGACATTAAAATAAATTTCTTTCTTTCTTTTTCATATACATAAGTGGTCGATTACCATCCTCATTTGACAGATTAGAAGCAATAGGCCAAATCAATGTTGGGTGGGGGTTCGATTCCCCTTCATTGATGTCACCAGGAGGGAGGCCTATTGGGAACTACACTATTCAAGTTTGATGCTCTTCCAACGACTTTTGTGGCAGTGAGACCCCCCCTGCATTGCTGATGTCATAGAGAGGGAGGCCCCACCATGCTTCCCTACCATTGATTTCTTTGTGCAATCCTTGTTGGAAATTTCATTGGGTCATTTACCACGGTCATGGCATGAGGTTATATGGGTTACGATTACACACAAAGGGGTAGGTGAGCTATGCGATAAGATCTAACTCCCTACTCATTATTACATCATTCAACCCTGTATACATGTCATATGTACATACATATTTCAACCTGGGTACATATCGCACAATTACCATGCCATGGTGTGTACGTGTCCAAAATGGACTACATATGCTCTACATATGAATTCGTACAATCATTTTACCACAGTGGGCACATATCCTTTGTGCACCACATATAAATTTGATATGAATACACATACTTCTATATCGGCCCTTAATCCATACCTTAGACCACACCATATGATATGATGGTGACATGGTTTGGTAAAAGTATGATTCAAAGGTCATCCTAACCTCTGATGATATCCATTTCCTTCACCACATCAGGCTCGATGTTTACCTCCCAACTACAATGTTTTACATGCAAGGTTAGCCTAACTTCCGCTATTTATCAAAATTGTGAGTCTACCTTGACCTCCACTTACTGAACACAACCATAGGATCAACCTTGACCCTGACCTTGTTCATAAATATTTGGTCATGCATTGGGTCACGAAGGAGAGCTAGCAAATGGTAGTGTTTCATATAAATGCACATCCTATGTGTCATTTCCCATTGTGATATTATGTGGTTGGGTTGCGAATAGGATAAGGAAAACCCTCCTGCATGCATGGTGGGTATACTTTTTCATGATCATAGTGCTTATACCTAAAACATGGATTGTATAAGACACAAAGGGTTGTTTACGAGGTTCTTTACCATGGATCAACCATGGTGGTTCTATAACAACTTCAAATTGCACCAAAGTTCAATCGTTTCCCTTGGGATTTTGTGAGTTACACACATGTGATATCCCTCTTGAGGTTATAGTTGGATTACCATCCCTAGGTTCTTGATGGAAAAAAGACAAGAGATAGAAAAAGGACTTGTCCATCCAGGCTAGAGACTTGACCATTGAGAACAAGGACTTTTCCATTTAGACCATGGAATTATCCATTTAACCCTTTAGAGGTTTGCGGTCTCCCTTGATACTCAAATTGACATGGGAAAACCTATAAAAAGATTTGGATCACATAAATGAGTCCGATCCATATGGAAATAACTCCCATCATGGCCACGACATAAAGAAAACATAGTCCCAAACCAAGAAGCATAAAACTAAGTCATTGAATCTCCTTAAGGAAATTCCACCTTCAACAAAGAAAAAAAGGCCCTTTTAGTGCTAAGCTTGGAGAAACTAAAAATACTGACCCAAGAACCTGGGTCTACGGTGTTCGAAGGTTTAGAGCACCATGCATGTTAAATAAATAGACCAATAGGGCCAACAAGGAGAGGGAAACATTCATTCTTCTACTCTATACTGTATGCAGTGTTGAAGCAAGCTTATAGTCAAACAAGTTCATGTTACTGCAATTTATAAAGGAATTTACATACCGGTCATTATCAAAAAATATCCAATATACTTAGACACTTACATAGTACCATTCGATTTGAACATCATGATTATATCTATTCATTCATGCAGAGGTTTGACCCATTATTCTAGCACTGAGACAATCTAAAAAGATATAGCTCCCAACATTAAGAAAGTTCACATCACTAGGTGTATAACAAGGATGCAACAATTGTATTAAATGAATCATACGACTAGGTAATTCAATTTTATGAGGAAGTGTTATCTACGACACAAAAATACAAGGTCTATTTACAAATATTTACAAATATATACACATTTTCTTCAACCAACAAAAAGAAAGGATATGCTACCCTCATTGAATCAACCATTTCCCAAGTGGATTCCTCAGGCCCAAAGTGCCTCCACTGCACTTTAACTTGCTATATTTCTTTATTATGGAGCATGATGCTCCTCCAGTCTAGGATGCATATTGGTTCTATATGAAACTCTCCCTTTGTTTCCACATGTAGCACAAACCAATCAATCACATGATTAGAATCATAAACATATATTTTAAGCAAATAAATATGGAAAAAATCATCGAATTTTACCATATAGGCCAACCTATAGGCCATTAGTCCAATATTTTCAAGGATCTAAAAAGGCTCACGATATCATGGTGCCAACTTGGCACATGAGCCAATATTCAAAGAACTTTTCTTGGGTTTAATTCTCAATAAAACATGTTCCCCAACTTGGAAATATTTATGCACTCTATGTTGATATGCATATATTTTCTTCCATTCTTTTTCCACCTTGAAGTTATTCTTGATGATTTTAATTTGTTGTTTCATCTCTTTGGGAATATTAGGCCCAATAAGGACCCTGTTCATTCGGTCACTCCAACTGATAGGAGTATTGGAACTCCTTCCATAAAGTTCCTCGAATGGACTCATATTTATGGACTCTTGGTAACCATTGTTGTATGCAAACTCTACAAGTGGAAGGTACTCTTCCCACTTATTGTGTTGGTGAATCACATACATCATCAACATGTCTTCATGGATTATATTTATCCTATCTGTTTTCCCATCCATCTATGGATGATAAGTTATAATAAATGTTAATTCTATCCTGAGCTTGCAAATAGCTCCTTCCAAAACTCTAAAGTGAACTTAGCATCTATATCTGAGATGTTTTTCTTGGGAAATACATGCAACCTCAAAATCTCCTTTATGAAAATTTGAGCCACCTCACTAGTTGAATTGGTGGAATTGACCACCACAAAATGAGCCACCTTTCGCAACTTGTCAATCACTATAATAATCGCATCATGTTGCATGGAGGTTCTTGGTAAACCGATGATGAAATCATGGAGATCACCTCCCACTTTCATTTTGGAATGGGAATGAGTTGCGATAATCTTGTTGGTTGTTTACATTTATCCTTCACTTGTTGGCATTCTATGCATTTAGCAACAAAATCAACCACTTCCTTCTTCACATTAGGCCAACAATAATAATTTTTGATGGTTGTGAGAATCTTTTCATATCCCAAATGCCCAGAATATGGATTAACATGGAACTCTCTCATAATAAGTCTCTTCAAATCATCATCATTTGCTACATAGATTATGTTCTTAAATCTAAATATTCCATCATATGTGAGATTATATTCATCATCCTCATCATCTTGTACTAGCATTTCCTTTACTTGTTGATATTTCTCATCATGTTGCCCTGCATTTTTGGCCCTTCCTACTAGGTCCACTTCATAAGAACATATGGCTACTGGATGATTCAACTGAATCCTTCTACTTAGTGCATTGACAACCTTGTCCTTTTTACCTATGATGTATTTGATCTCAAAGTTGAAGCCACTAAGTATGGCTAACCACCTAGCTTGTATTGTGTCCAACTTATGTTGGCCAAACAAATACTTGATTCCACTATGATTTGTCATGAGTGCGAATCTTCTGCCAAAGAGGTAATGCCTCCACATATTTAATATGTGAATAATGGAAACTAACTCTAAATAATGATTCATTTAATTTTCCTCATGCATATTTAATTTCTGCAACTTGTAGAAAACTTCTTTTCCTTCTTGCATCAAGACTCCACCAAGCCCTTCCTTGCAGACATTTGTACAAATCACAAAACCTTTGTCTGAATCTACAATCCCCAAGACTGGTGCATTAGTGAGAAACTTCTTCAATTGCTCGAATCTTGTTGCACATTCAAGTATACATTCAAATTTATTTCCCTTTCTCTACAAGGATGTAATAGGGTGGTCTATCTTGGAGAAGCTTCTAATGAACCTCCTATAGTAGCCTCCCAATGCCATGAATGATCTAACCTCATTCAAATTCTTCAGTGTTTTCTACTCCATTATGGCCTTGATATTTTTGGTATCAACTAATATCCCCTCCTAGGAGACAATGTTCCTTAAATAATGTATCCGTGATTGGAAGAAGTCACACTTCCTAAGATTTTCATAAAGATTTTGTTTGCTCAAAATGTAGCACTGTAGCCACGTGCTTTTCATGTTGTTCCTCAGTCATTGAATACACAGTGTTCATTAGACACATGAATATGGCAGGGACATTCGTAAGCCCAAAGTGTACTACCACAAACTTGTAGTGCATGTATATTTTCTGGAAGGAAGTTTTACGATATCTTCATCTTTGATGCACACTTGATGATACCCAAATCTTTAATTGATCTTGGAGAAT
The DNA here is from genome assembly GCA_000404065.3 of Pinus taeda. Classification (NCBI taxonomy): domain Eukaryota; kingdom Viridiplantae; phylum Streptophyta; class Pinopsida; order Pinales; family Pinaceae; genus Pinus; species Pinus taeda. The sequence goes on from APFE030428156.1 coordinate 160,204, forward strand.
TGTTTCTCCTCTCAACTAATCAAATAAGTCATTAATTCATGGTAACAGATACCAATTTTTAATGGTCACTTTATTTAATTACCTATAATCAATATAGATTCAAAGTCTACAATCATTTTTCTTCACAAATAATACTGGACCTCCCCATGGTGAAACACTTGACAACCATACGTAACCTTTATCAAGCATCTCTTTTAGCTACAATTTTAGCTCAACCATCTCAGGCTTGGTCATCCTATATGGTGCCTTGGATGTCGGAGTTGCTCTAGGCACCCATTCGATGGAGAAATCAACTTCACTATGAGAAGGTAGACCTAGAATATGCTATTAGAAATACGTCTTCATATTGTTGCATTAAATTATATTTCTTCAGCACCTCGATTTCTTCTTCAACACTGTCACTAGATTCTGTAGGTTTTAACCCTATACATAAATTACCTGCAAATGAATTCTTCAAACAAAAAATATATAATGTAGAGAAAATTAAAAAAGTTACACATATATTTTCCCATGGATCCCAAAACTGGGACTACCAGATTAATTTTTCATTATATTCCTTTCAATTTTATAATACACATATATACATGTCGAATCACTCATAAACCCCAATCCACTAACTCTATATTAGAACGTAACCATAGTTCCCTTGACCAGATCTACAAAATACCATGGGCAAAAAACCATCATGCCCAAAACAATGTGTAAATCCCATGGACAAAACCATGGGTAGGTGCGCCCACCACCTTTTGGTTCACCCCCCATCATTGGGTCTGCATAAAATAAAATCTCGGGGCGCTGTCCCAAACTGCGTGCAGGGGGGCCACTGCCCCCATGTGAATCCCTTGATTTGGGGGGGGGGGGGTAATTGTTTCCCCCTTGTGACCTTCCTTCTATGCTCGGGAAACATACAACGCATGGGTCTATTCATGGAAATAATATAACACATACCCAAGAATTTTCTTATCACTGGAAATTTGCATGACAAATAAATTACAACCCTTCCAAAAACTGTGTTTTGCCTACATTGTTGTGATCAGCCTCATTGAAATTGGTTTTCACTTACCTTGTAACATTTTATTTTCTCCCACATCATACATGAATTCATTTTATTTTTCAAAATGGTCCACTTTGGTTTTGTGCATTTGCAACCAATTCGTGCCTAATAATATGTTGCATGCACCTAATGGAAAAAAATTCAAATGTGCTATTGTGGGCATGTCACTAAGTTCAAATGCACATGATCTCACCTAGTAATTGATTTTTTTCTTTCTTCCTATTTCCAATTAAACCACCCATGCCTTTGTGTTCAATTCCTTAGCCAATTTGCATTTTTCCATGATCTTTAGACTGATATATCTGTAGTTAGAATTGATATCAATTAAAATGGAAACAAATTGATTACACAACTTACCTTCTATCTCAATGATGTATTCCTAGTGGTCTAACTAGTGATATCCACACCTGCATAAATTCTAAAAATATGAGCTACGTCACCCACTGTACGAGCTTCCTCGACATTATAAATTTTTTTTCCAGTGTTTTTCTGGTGTGGGAAGTCTCTTTTCTAGTGGTTCTCACCACAAGTCTAACACTTTAATTACTCTTTTGTTTCAGGTATGCATTGCTCTATTGTTGGATGTTTCACACTACCTTTAGCAACTGATTTTAATTTCTATTGAAATCTACTTGCTTTAGCTGGTTGCATGCCTCCCTTCTTTTCCACAATTTTCTTGGGCCACTTTTTTTAAATTATAACATTGTTCTTTGCTTCCAATTGGTTTTAATTTCCAACTTATGCTTTTCCTGCTAATAGCAGTGTTTCAATTTCTTAATGGAATCATTAAATTTTTGTGGTTCCAACAATTCAATTCGTTTTGTGGATGCCACAGGAAACCCACTGATAAATCATTGGCTTTTGGCCTTCTCATCTTTGAGATCTCAGGGGGTTAACTCAGGGAGAAATACCATAGCACATGGTTTCATATTTGGGGATAAAAATTAAGGAAAAAATGACATAATCTATTGGGGGATATATAGGGGGTAAAGGGTTTTTATATTGACAGGTAGAAAAAATGGAGCTCAAAGTTAATGAAAAAATATAAAAGGGTATAAAAAGTGGTAATGAAAAAATGGATACCTACAATATCTAGTGAAAGTAAGGGTTTTTTAAATGGGGAAGGTGTATTGGGTTCATATTGGTAGGGAGTTAATTAATGTGATTTTTAGAGGTATTTTCCAATATGTAGTCAAATTAGGGGTATCGTTTATTATGCCACGAACACACACGATATGGAATAGATTCATCGAGTGAAGACCCCGTGTTTGAGATATGGTACATATATTAGTAATTCCAAAAGCCTAGTAACATACTCATCATCTATCATTTTCCCCATATTGAGTTCATAGAATGCTTTTGCTTTTCTGTCATAGTATTGCTCTCACAAATAATGATTTATGAAGAGCTTCTCAAACTTATTCCAAGTCAATTCTTCTTCAGCAATGCCTCTAAAATTATCCAAATATTTCCATCATATGTTTGATTTTTCCTTCAAACTATAGGTGGCAATCTTGGCTTCAAGGAAAAATTTAGGGGAAAATATTCATATGTGGGCTAATTTTCCATGATTTCTCCAAAAAAAAAAGATGCACCAATTTCCATTTTTTTTCTAAAATCATTTGCCCAAATTTCATAGTACACCATTATTTTACCTTAAAAATCGCCAAAATATTATATCGACTAATATAAAATCATTGGAAATCTAAATATTTCTACAAAAATATCACCAAAACTTTTACAATTTGCATGTTAGGGACTAGTAACACTTGCTAAGGTTTCTAACTTTAAGATAAACATCCATCCTTAAAATTATCCTTGCTTGGCTTTCATGTTTTCACAATAATCATGGATTCTAAAAAATTTCTTCATGCCAAGCAACCAAGCCTCTGCATCTTCATATTTTTTCACGTCTCCATCAAATGAGGGAGGCTTGGATTTCTTAAATTCCTCAAGAATATAGTCCTTTTATCTCCTTCTTTAATGATGATGATGAGAGTGATGAGGGTGTCTCCTAGTAGCAGAGCTAGAATATCTACTTGAATGATGCAAATAGGTTCCAGTTATTCCTTCTGGGGTACTCAGTGGTGCATTTCCCTTCATGGTGTCTTCACTCTCCCACCTATCCCTCTTCCTGGAACTACTACCATCTGCCCCATTATTTTCTCTTCTAACTCCCAAAGGCTCCCGAGGCTTTCCAAAATGACTGGATTATTTTGACTTGCCTCTCCTGATCTCTTACCAATATTTCATTATCTTCCTTTAATATTCTAACCTCAGCCCTTAGGGTCCTCAAGGTATCCATCCAATCAAGAGAGTTTTCCACTCCCCCTTGGCTAACAAATATTTCTTTTTCATTTTCCTTGGCGTCTTCATTTTCATGTTGTGAATGATCAGAGCTATATTGCATCATTTTGGTTCTCATTCTCTTGTCTTTTATTGTTTTTTGTTGCTTGTGATGTGTTTTCATTCACACACAATGTTAGACACATAATAATGTGAATCAATAACAAGAAATAATTCCCATGATCCTACTTTTGTTTTGTATAGTTGTTTTGGAAAGCTAGCGAAAACAAAGAATCCATATCAGCACACTAATGTCAATAAATAAACAATTATTAGAATTAATATATTATCCTTCATAGTCAACAATATATATCTATGTGTGTGTGTGTTAGCACAACTGTTAGCCTATAAATGACAATGAAAACATATCAACTGTTAGTCCATGATGCATAAACAAATCATAGAGTGATCACATCAATTATGCATGTAAGGAAATAATTAAAACCATATTTTAACACCTAAAGGTTTGCTTATTTATTTTTTCTAAAAATCAACGTAAGGTACCTTTGCAAGGGCCTGTTGTAACTTTCCCATGAAACATCCCATCCAGTCCAAGTGCTGAACATGGATGCTCTGATACCACCTGTAAACACCCAAACTTACCCTAAAAAATGCGTTCACTTACAAATCGAACTCCTCAACCACAATTAGAGAAGTGGGATAAAATTTTGTTTGTTTTATTTTTAAAAAAATTCTATCGAGTTTTCGAAACTTAGAATAGATGTTACCATCACCTTTACCTCGATGAAATGTTTTTAGTGATATAAAATTTCACCCAATTTAGACTCCTAGATGTCAAGTTCTACTCCTTTAAACTTCTATTAATTAAAAACTATTATTTTCCTTGGTTTTGCAGTGGCACCCACATGACATATCATCCTTATATAATTATGTCTCAGGTCAACGTTAGTGTGATCCATACATGCTTCCATTCACATGGCTACAATGTAATACAGGTCCACATACTATGTGACCCCATTCCATATGTTATATCATACATGAGATTCTCTTATATAGGCGTGTTTGGGCACTTGTGATTCTTTATATAATATATGATTATATGCCCATACCTATTCCTTATGTTTGATGACACAAATTATAAACATATGTGTTATAGATATATTCATCAGTTCTCATATGTATCATATACATATACATAAGTGGTATACTACCATCCTCATCTAATGAATTAGAAGCAGCAAACCATATCAATGGTCGCCAGAGCTTCAACATCACCTATAGGGAGCCTTGCTAGGATCTACACCATCCAAGTTTCATGCTCATTCGATGGCTTATGTGGCAGTGGGACCTGTTACACAAAATTTTGTCACTGTCCTTGTACTCCCCATTCCATGATCCTGGAGGACGTCTACCATGAACCCTACATGTTTTCACATCATGAAGAAACTCCCAATATGTCCCTCTTCTTGAGCAAAACAATTCCCTTTTGCATCATTTCTCAAGAATATTCCTTTTACCCCAGTTTACAAGACTAGCGGTAATGACTTATTTCTTCCTCATGCTGATTTGCAGAGAATGAAACTAGGACTAGTGTCGTACGATGCTATTGATCATTTTCTTAGTTGCATTGATCCTCTTTTGGCAAGATTTTTAAATATGGAGTCAAAGCTTCTAGGACTAGAAGCTTTGTAATGGAAGTCTGGTAAATGGTTGGGCTGGATGGAGCTGAGGAAGTTAGTTTCGGCTCCTTTCCCCTATTAGGATGGAAAAAATCTAAGAGATAAGGCCTTCTCCCATGATAAGAGAAACCATCTCCCCTCCATCCAAGATATATAAACCCCTCCTTTTACAAGCTACACTAGTTTTTTAGTTTTAGTATTTTTGGAGCTTGAATAATCAGCATGACATCTATAGCTTGTAGCTCTCTAGTTTATGTTTGAGGGAGAATAGTGTGTTTGGTTTGGTTTGAGACTAAAGGGAAGAAGCCTTAAAACCTCCATTGTTGGGGCTATCCATGAGATGCTAGCAGAAGTGTCGGAACCCATATACATCGAAGGATACCAACAACGACAAGGCATTGGTTGTAATCTCTTTATGAACTTATATGAATACAACTATTGATTGATTTCCTACATTGAAATATTATCTTACATTTGATGGCTTAATGTTCCTTGACCTGTTAAGTAGGTTGAATGCAATTTGTATGCTATCACATTTGTTGTTGTTGTTTGTTTTCTTATTTCAGGTATTTGAAGGAAGGAAATGGAAAGTAGATGTAGTAAGGAAGCAAGATCATCACTTACCCTAAAAAATGCGTTCACTTACAAATCGAACTCCTCAACCACAATTAGAGAAGTGGGATAAAATTTTGTTTGTTTTATTTTTAAAAAAATTCTATCGAGTTTTCGAAACTTAGAACAGATGTTACCATCACCTTTACCTCGATGAAATGTTTTTAGTGATATAAAATTTCACCCAATTTAGACTCCTAGATGTCAAGTTCTACTCCTTTAAACTTCTATTAATTAAAAACTATTATTTTCCTTGGTTTTGCAGTGGCACCCACATGACATATCATCCTTATATAATTATGTCTCAGGTCAACGTTAGTGTGATCCATACATGCTTCCATTCACATGGCTACAATGTAATACAGGTCGACATACTATGTGACCCCATTCCATATGTTATATCATACATGAGATTCTCTTATATAGGCGTGTTTGGGCACTCGTGATTCTTTATATAATATATGATTATATGCCCATACCTATTCCTTATGTTTGATGACACAAATTATAAACATATGTGTTATAGATATATTCATCAGTTCTCATATGTATCATATACATATACATAAGTGGTATACTACCATCCTCATCTAATGAATTAGAAGCAACAAACCATATCAATGGTCACCAGAGCTTCAACATCACGTATAGGGAGCCTTGCTAGGATCTACACCATCCAAGTTTCATGCTCATTCGATGGCTTATGTGGCAGTGGGACCTGTTACACAAACTTTTGTCACTGTCCTTGTACTCCCCATTCCATGATCCTGGAGGACGTCTACCATGAACCCTACATGTTTTCACATCATGAAGAAACTCCCAATATGTCCCTCTTCTTGAGCAAAACAATTCCCTTTTGCATCATTTCTCAAGAATATTCCTTTTACCCCAGTTTACAAGACTAGCGGTAATGACTTATTTCTTCCTCACTCTGATTTGCAGAGAATGAAACTAGGACTAGTGTCGTACGATGCTATTGATCATTTTCTTAGTTGCACTGATCCTCTTTTGGCAAGATTTTTAAATATGGAGTCGAAGCTTCTAGGACTAGAAGCTTTGTAATGGAAGTCTGGTAAATGGTTGGGCTGGATGGAGCTAAGGAAGTTAGTTTGGGCTCCTTTCCCCTATTAGGATGGAAAAAATCTAAGAGATAAGGCCTTCTCCCATGATAAGAGAAACCATCTCCCCTCCATCCAAGATATATAAACCCCTCCTTTTACAAGCTACACTAGTTTTTTAGTTTTAGTATTTTTGGAGCTTGAATAATCAGCATGACATCTATAGCTTGTAGCTCTCTAGTTTATGTTTGAGGGAGAATAGTGTGTTTGGTTTGGTTTGAGACTAAAGGGAAGAAGCCTTAAAACCTCCATTGTTGGGGCTATCCATGAGATGCTAGCAGAAGTGTGGGAACCCATATACATCGAAGGATACCAACAACGACAAGGCATTGGTTGTAATCTCTTTATGAACTTATATGAATACAACTATTGATTGATTTCCTACATTGAAATATTATCTTACATTTGATGGCTTAATGTTCCTTGACCTGTTAAGTAGGCTGAATGCAATTTGTATGCTATCACATTTGTTGTTGTTGTTTGTTTTCTTATTTCAGGTATTTGAAGGAAGGAAATGGAAAGTAGATGGAGTAAGGAAGCAAGATCATCACCAAGCGGAATATTGTTCTAAGAGGCAGGCCCTCTTATTTGATTCTAGCTTAAGGAAAATTTCCATATATTGTTTGTTTGTAGCTAGACCCGCTCTCTCAAGCTAGAGGAATTGTTTGTGTCCGTACTGAGAATTTACTTGCACCACAGGACCCTCCCCATCCCTTGTTAATGTCACAGGGAGGGAGGCCTCGACATGATTCCATACCTTTGATTTCTTTGTGTGATCTTCATCATCAATTTCATTAGGCCATCACCCTCAATCATGGCATGAGGTTAAAGGGGTTACGATTACACATGAAAGGGTAGGTGAGCTATGAAACTAGATTTGACCCTGTACTCATTGTTATAAGTTCAAAACTTTATACATGTCATATTTATACGTATTGCAACCCATGTACATATAGCGCAACTGCCATAACATGGCGTGTACATGTTTGATGTGAATTTATTATGCTTTACATATGAATTCCTACAATCGTTTTCCACGGTGGGCACATATCCCACATGCACCACATATACATTAGATACGAATATACATACTTCTATATCGACCCTTAATCCATATCATTACAACATGAAATATGATATGATGGTGACATGGTTTGATGGAAGTACGAGTCAAAGGTCAGCTCAACCTATGGTGACAACCATATCTTCTGCTGTGTTATGCCTGACCCCAACCTCCTGACCCCATTGATGCACACACAAGGTTAGCCCAACCTCTGCCATTTTTCAAAACCATGATTCAGTCTCAACCTCCACTTAATAGAACCATAGGGTCAACCCCGACCCCAACCTTGTTCATAAGGACTCGATCATGCATATGGTCATGAAAGGTGGAGGAAAGGAGCAAGAAAACAAAAAGGTTTCATATAAAGGCACATATCGTGTAATATTTCTCATTGTGATATTATGTGGTTGGGCGGCGAATAGGATAAGGAAACCCTCCTACATGCATAGTGGGTATTGTGGTCATGATAACAGTACTTATACCCAAAACGTGGATTGTATAAGCTACATAAGGTTGTTTATGAGGTTCATGACCATGGCTTGGACATGGTGGTTTTATAATAGCTTAGACCTGTGCCAAAGTTCAACCATTGTCCCCGGGGTTTTGTGAGGCATGTACATGTGCTATCCCTCTTAAGGTTATAGATAGATTACCATCTCTGGTTTCTTAATGGAAAAAATAAAAGACAAAGAACAACGACTTGTCCATTCAGAATAGGGACTCATCCATTTAGACTGGGGTCTTGTCAATTCATTCCTTCAGAGGTTTGCAACCTCCCTTGATTATCAAAATAGTATGACAAAACCTATAAAAGGAACTAGATCACCTAAATGAGTCTAAACATTAGGTAAACATGTTCCCATCATGGCCACGACATAAAGACAACATCATGCCAAACCAAGAAGCATAAAACTATGTCATTAAAACTCCTTAAGAAAATTCCATCTTTAATAAAGAAAATAAGGGCTTCTTAGACCTAACCTTGGAGAAAAAAAAAATATTGACCCAAGAACCTAGGCCTACGCTATTGGAAGGTTTAAATAACCACGTATATAAAATAGATAGGCCAATAGGGCCAACAAGGAGAGGGAAACCTCCATTTTTCTACTCCAAATTATATGTAGAGTTGATGCAAGCTTTTAGTAAAAAGGGTCATGTTATTGCAGTTTATAAAGAAGTTTCCATACTAGCCATTATTAGAAAATATTCAATATAATTACACACTGCCAGAGTACCATTTGAGCTGAACATCATGATTGTATCTAGTCATTCAAATAGAGTTTTGACCCATTTTTCCAGCACCGAGACAATGTAAAAAGATATAGAAGCTAACATTGAGAAATTTGACATCACTAAGTATATAATAAGGATGCAACCATTGTATTAAATACAAGAATAATATGACTAGGTCATTAAAGTTTATGAGGCAGTGCCATCCACAACACAGAAATATAAGTTCTATTCAGATTTGAGATTTGATAATTTGGAAATACAAACTCGGAACTAGGTTATTCATTATTGAATACTTGGAGAAGACCACTATATAAAATAATAGGTCAATAAGGTAATAGAGGAGGAAATCCTAAGTGATTACCACACAATGAAATAAACAATGTTATCGATATATTTCATTCAACATAATCACCACACTCTAATAAGAAAGGACCCCCATATTATTACAACTGTAACATAACCAATACCCACATACATTGTCCTGACACGTTTAAACAATGACACAACATACTAATCAATCCAGTAGATAATGATAACACAGTCATGTCCCATGCATTAGTAACATGATTTCTACACTAGAAATGTAACACATATTCATATCATTGAAAATATAGGAGGATCACTTATCTTTAAATATTTTGGGAAAATGACTCTTGGACAATGACTCTCCACCCAATCGTAGATAGTTGCAACTAGTACTCACTTGCAACTATCACCCCTGATCCAAATTCTAGAGACTGAGGGCCTTTGCACATGGATTTAAGCACAACTACTAGTTGAAGTAGGGACTTCAGGGATCTTTTTTACCTCCTGCCACAAATTGAGTTGCATTCACATAGTGCATAGGGACATTGTGGTTCTAGCCAAATTGGGGTCTCCAAAACTGTTACACTAAAATTTGTCACCATGACTATTTGCAGTTAGTATGGCTCCATCAACAGTCATACTATCCTCCTTGGCAAGCCTTATACCTCTGCTCTCCATGTCAAATTTCAAGAAAGTGAGAAAGTCATTAAAAAACATGTTTATCTATTGGTACGCAGGTTCTCTCTACCTTGCCTGCGTGTACGCACCTAAAGTTCATAATACCTGTGTACTTGTACGCTCTGTGTGTCAAGGGATGGGTGCGTACTCCTGTAAAGGTCAAAAGGCACGAGTTTCATCTTAAAAAAGTTACTTGTGGTCAAATCTAGAGCATTCTAAAAGCTTGTTTGACGTGTATTGAGCGCCTCCAGATGGTTCATGTATCCCTATGAAAGAGGAACT